>CM033472.1:93546077-93846903 GCA_019447015.1 Hymenochirus boettgeri | reverse complement strand
AGCTATTGTATCCAGCTATTGTTCCTGTTGCCATCTATCCAGCTATTGTATCCAGCCATTGTTCCTGTTACCATATATCCAGCTATTGTATCTAGCCATAGTTCCTGTTTCATCTGTTCATCTATTGTATCCAGCCATTGTTCCGGTTTCATCTGTCCAGCTATTGTATCCAGCCATTGTTCCTGTTTCATCTGTCCAGCTATTGTATCCAGCCATTGTTCCTTGCTCATCTATTCATCTATTGTATCCAGCCATTGTTCCTGCTTCATCTATTCATCTATTGTATCCAGGCATTGTTCCCGCTTCATCTGTTATATCCAGCCATTGTATCCTACTTCATTGTAATGACTCCATTGGGAAGTACTCATAGTCTCCAGTGACCTGTCTGCTTCCACTAGTTGGGGGGTGGGTCCATTGCTATAACAAAAAATATTGCTGAAAACAAAATGAATAATTTTCTTGATAAATTTGATAAAAATGCGGTTAGGAGAAGAAATGCTGAACGTATACATTTTATAATTGTTCCATACTCCCAATCAGATTGTTAAAGATATCTATTCAGGAAACAGAATAATCTATGCACAGGTAATTACGGTAAGCATATTTAACTTAAAATCTTCATCAGGGTTACAATAAATGTAGTGAAAATATTTTTCACTCTCTGCTATTATGGCAGCAATTGGAATCCACTCAAAAATTTTTTTTTACGATACTGCAAAGTATAACGCTGAGACAATTGTCTGTTAATTTTGTAACAGTCTTTACTAATTTAGAATTCATTTTACACAATATATATTTAATATTAACTTATCTTGGTGTTTCCTATGTTATTATGGAAAGTAGTGTTGGAAATTGACAGCAATCTTACCAATTTGGTTTGAACAATTTTACCATTTAAGGGACACTGTACTGAGAAAATGACTTTGCCTTATCTTAATCTATAATTGAATACATGTAAGTAGCACTTGTCTAATTTGCGTGTGCTGCTGCATGCCTTCAATCCAGCACACATTTGGGGCATATATAAAGGTTCGTTAACTTTTCGCGGCCGTTTTCGCGGACATTAACGCATAAATCGCGTTTACCGCGATTTATAAAAGTCCGAAAATGCCCGCGAAAAGTTAACGAAGCGTTAACCTTTGCGGCGATATTACCTGTTACCGCCGCTTCTATTTAAAGCGGCGGTACTGGTTTCGCTCGGCTAGTATCGGCTGTTTTACTTCGCCACCTTGAAGGTGGCGAAGTCAGCCGATACTAACCTCCCGCGCGCGATACTAACCTCCCGCGCGGGATGGGCAGGCAACCGCGGCGGGTGTTCGCACCGCCCGGGAGACACGCCCAACCCGCCCACACACCCCGCGGCGGCAGCGGCGACCACCCGCCGCCGCCGCCGCTTCCAGCAGCCCCTCACAACCCGTTCCCCGTTCGTGGCAATCTCGGAACGGGAGGCTAGGAGGGGCTGCGGGAAGGGGCCGCAGCAGGTGGTCGCGACACACGCCGCGCACCCCTCCCCGGCAACCCCTCCAAGCCCCCCGCCCGGCCGCTCCCGGGGAGGGTACGGGAGGGAGCGCTGGGGGGGGTGGAGGGTCCCTCAGCGGGGCCCTGAGAAGGGCCTTTTGGGGCTTAGGGGTCCCGCAGCTCGAACCGGGACCCCCCCTCCCCGCCCTTGTAAGGGCCTTTGCGGGCACTTACAAGTGCCTTGCGGCTCTGACAAGAGCCTTTTGGGGCTTAAGGGGTCCCGCAGCTCGAACCGGGACCCCCTCCCGGCCCTATCAGGGCTTTGCGGCACTTACAAGTGCCCTTGCGGCTCTAACAAGAGCTCTTTGGGGCTTAGGGGTCGCAGCTCGAAACAGGACCCCCTCCCCGGCCCTTGTAAGGGCCCTTGCGGCACTGACAAGTGCCCTGCGGACTGACAAGTGCCTTGCGGCACTGATAAGTGCCTTTGGCGGGGGTCCCGCAGCTCGAACCGGGACCCGCAGTGCGGCTCTTAAAAGAGCCCTTGGGCGACGTCTCGGGCTGGCGACACAAACCCAACACTCAGGTCGCGATGCCAGGCAGAATCACTGCGAGCCGATGTTGCCAGCCGCTTCTTTCTTTCTTTCTTCAGCCATCTACTGCGATGATCTGAGTTCCGCGGCGGAAAGCTCCTCTTTATATGGTTGCAGAAATCCATAATCGTTTCTGATGGTCAATTTTTATACTTGCTTTACATTAACCAATCAGATTTCAGAACTTTCCAGAAATCTGATTGGTTAATGTAAAGCAAGTATTAAAAAATTGACCAATCAGAAACGGATTATGGATTTCTGCAAACCTATATAAAGAGGAGCTTTCCGCCGCGGAACTCAGATGCCATGCAGTAGATGGCTGAAGAAAGAAGCGGCTGGCAACATCGGCTCGCGGAGGCCGGCGGTGCCAGCAGGCTCACTGGCGGCCGCAGTGGAGTTGCTGGCATCGGCGACCGTAGTGGGGGGGTGGTGTCGCCAGCCCGAAGACGTCGCGTCGGATCAAGACGCCGGCAATCGGCCTCCTGAGGTCGCCGGCGCCCGCGGGGGTACACCTGGCGGCCGCAGGGGTACTCTGGGGGTCGGGGCCTCGGAAGAGCTGGTGTCGCCGGGACTGGAAGAAAGAAGACGTCGCCCAAGGGCTCTTTAAGAGCCGCACTGGGGGTCCGGTTTCAGCTGCGGGACCCCCGCCAAAGGCACTTGTCAGTGCCACAAGGGCCCTTATAAGGGCCAGGGAGGGGGGTCCCGGTTCGAGCTGCGGGACCCCTAAGCCCCAAAAGGCCCTTCTCAGGCCCGTGGAGGAGCCTCACCCCCCAGTGGTCCCTCCCGTCCTCCCCGGGAGCGGCGGGGGGGGGTTGGAGGGGTTGCCGGGGAGGGGTGCGCGGCGGGTGGTCGGACCACTGCTGCGGCCCCTTTCCGGCAGCCCTCCTAGCCTCCCGTTCCGGATTGCCGCGAGGGAAGGGTTGGGAGGGGCTGCTGGGAGAGGCGGCGGCGGCGGCGGGTGGTCGCGCTACCGACGGGGGGTGTGTGTGGGGTGGGGTATGCCCGCCCTTAGGACCGGCGTCGGAAGGGATTTTAAGTCCCTTCGCGGCGATACTATACAGTATCGCCGCGAAGGGACTTAAAATTACCGCAGCACATCGCGGCCGCGATAGGTATCGCGGGAATAGCGCTCGCCATTATAAATACGGCGATAGCGCTATTTTCGCGGCCGCGAGTGCGGCGGTAATTTGTTTGCGCTAAAATGTTTCTTTATAAATATGCCCTTTGTTTAGCAGTATCCCCCCTCCCTATTTTACCACTCCCACTCCATCCGACCCGACCTTTTCCCACAAACCAACTGTCAAGCCTGTACACAGCATACAGCATTCCAACTGTCAAAACCTGTCACCATTCCAGCTACAGTAAAACTGCTCTCAGAAGAAAAGTTTGAGAGCAAGGAACTGATTGACAGCTGAAATATAATAAGTTTTAGATTGGATTATCTAAAAAATAGGGGTCTGATCAACAATATATGTTGATATATATACAGTGGTGGTTAGAAAGAATTATAGTTTCCAGATATGGTCAATTTAAAAATACCTATTTTTCAGTATAGATGCCCTTTAAATATTTAAATTTAAATTTTAACCACAAGTTTAAATGGTGACATTTTTTTAATAGATTTTTTTATTAATAACATACTGTGAAAATAAATAAAATAATGTGCAGGTTGGTCAACATCAGTCTTAAGGATTATACCTTAAAAAACAATAATGCACTAATACAAAAGCTAATGTAAAAGTAGTCCTAATAAATAGTCACACACATTTACATGTGTAAATAAAGACAATGCATTAACTGCAAAAGCTTTTCTAGTTGCAAAATTACTTTTAAAAATGTTTATGTATATTTGTGCTTAATGGTGTAATATATGGGAATGTAGAAGTGTTTTTTTTCAGTGTATTTATGGTGGTTTTACACATCACATATACCAACTGAAATTTATTTACATATGTATTGGTGGTTTCTACACAGAATTTCAGCCATCTGAAACGAAACTCCAAATCAAAACCCTAAAAGTTCAGCATCAAACCCTGGTTCTGTGAACAGATTGAAACCTGGCACTGCGGTTTGTACATCCTTATTTAAGGGTATCTCTACCCTAAAATCAGCCAGCCCAGCCCAACCGTCAATTTACTTTTGCAAAAAAAGCCCCAGAAGATACTTACAGACCTTCGATCCCCCGGTGCTTGCTCCCAGCTCTCTGCTAGCCGGAAGCAGCAGAGAGGTTGGGTCTGGCAGACGCATCTGTGATTGGCTAGCCGTCAGCCAATCCACAGACATGGCTGCTGGCTATGCAGAGTAACAGGGGAATGTAAGCATTCATTAGAGGCATGGTTTGACAACACATATTAGTCCTTTATATAGACAGCCCTAGAAAAACAGTCGGATCCACCTCTTAAAGATATAGATACATATATCATCGATGATATACAGATGGAGCAATATATTACCTCTCTCGGAGAGAGAGGTAATGTAAGTACAGTTCGGGGGAGTTTCTGCAAATATAATATAGCGGGGGGCTGGGAGAGGAGCCCTACACTACAGCAAAGGGGATTTGGCTAGGGGGGGGAGAGGAAAAAGGGTGGGAGGGGAGGGAGAGGGAAGGGGGGAGGGTGCAGTGCACATGGCAAAATTCTCCCAGAGGAGAGACAGGAGGCAGAGTCCTATATGGACTCTGCCAGGTCCTGGTGGTCACTTTTTGGGACTTTTGAGGGACATTACAGGAGAACCATTTTGAGCTGGGATGTAAGGTAAGGATTTTATTACACTACACAGTGGGGCCAGTAGTGGGTTAAATTATAGTTTTGGGGGTGGACATGCCCTTAAACAATGAATGAAAAATGTAAGTAAAAGGAGCATAGAGCAGTTAGGATCTTGTAACAAATAAATAAAAACACCAGACCAATTTATACGTTTAGAGAACAAATGCTGCAGCATTTAAGGAAGCGTCCTTTACAGTAAGAACACCCTTATTATGAACCAACTTTGTTCTTCACTAATATCATTTCAACTTCTACTGTTAACAGCAACATTCATGCCCTCTTTAAATTCTGTATGGATGTGACGATTGCCTACAATTCCCTCATGTTCAGGTAAGTATAAATCTGCCACCTTATTAGCAATACTAATCTGATATTTCCAATCCATATCTTGTCCTACAACCGCCTTCCCTTACTGATGATCTAGCTGGTTTAGCATTGGGATTAAACCTCTTTTACTTTAAGCCCAATACTTTTTAACTGAGGCTTTTTTTTGTTTGTTTGTTTTTCCTTTAACTTATACTGAGTGCCTCATTTTTAAAGTGTAGGAATGATCGTAGTTAGTATTTCTTAATAGCAAAACCATGAACACAACAAAATGATTTTTTTTCTATATGGATGTGTAATGACATTGCAGATGAGACAGTTGTGCACTGGCTATGAAAATCAAGCTGATTCAGAGAAGCAAAGTAACCCATGCCTGAGGCCTATTCACTAAAACAGGTCACACCTATAGACATAAATGCATTTTCAATGTGTGCATCACCTGTTTCAAAATCTTAGGTATCTCTGGGATGAAAAACTCAACATCGTTTTTAAGTGTTATGTACATTATATACAGACAGAATGTTGTATTTTCTCAGGAAAAATGCGGAAACATAACTTTTTGTCCATCAAAATGTAATGAATACTAACCTAAATGGGCTTTCTTACAATAAGTCTACTCCTGCAAATTTATTTCATGGATGTGTGCCCTTCTCTGCCCATCAACCATTTGTTCAAGTTTTGAATTTGGTTTTGTGTTCCACCAGGAAATACAAGATATGGGATATGTGGTAATAGTGGTAAAAGATGCATGTAATAACTTTCTAATAATAGCAGTTGAGCTTTGCTAAATAGATGACAAGTGACCAGTTTTTGGTTTTTTTAATAGGTTGGACGTGAATTCAACCATTCGGCCTGCTCACAGACCTCACTAAGTGAAGTGCAGGCCAAAAGACGCTTTCTGTACCTTGAAAGATTTGGACAAAATTACGGGTGGCCAAGTTCCTTCAAAACTACATCTTTTTATTGAAAGCACAGATAAAAAAACAGAAAACAACTTTCATACACTAGCCATCTGCACGTTTCGACTCTGCCCTTCAAAGATGGTTTTGTTGTCCATATAGGATCACTACTTCAAAAGCTCAGATGTATATAACAATAAAAACAAAAATATATAAAAGAATACTATTTTAAAAAAATGAATAAGTCAAAAACGCAGGAGGGGTAAATATCTTTGGCGGTTACATAGGCACATAGGACTAAACATACTTATGTATTCATGGAAAAATCCATTTAGAGTAAGTCCTAATGGATAGCGTGTCGGAGATGGAATATCCAGAACACCTCCCTTTATTAAGGAGATATAGAGGACGAGGTAACAAAAGTTCTTATTGTTAAAAATGGCAGAGCGTGTCTTCCCATTAGTCATTAGTCACACCCAGATAACAGGGGGGATGGGCAAACTGGGATTGAAATCCCAACTTATTTTTTGCATGAGCTGTGTTTTGGTTTTTGTTTTATAATTACTCTAATTCATTATTGTTTACATTATAAATCAATTCCTTTATGAAAGGTGCCATGGAAACAAAGGCTTGTTACATTACTTAGAGACACAAAACGAAAGCAAATTTGACTCCTTTTAGCCGAAAGCACTAGGTATGGGGTTCTTTAAGCTGTAAACCACATTTAGGTCATTGTGATCAATTATCCATGCTTCAAATGTTAAGGGACAGAACCTTCTTGCTGCCAAAAAAGTGCTTCTTGCTGACTTCAATAAAGGGTATGGGTCTGAAAAGTATCTCACACATAAGCAAAGGATTTCCACACATTTGTGTTCCCTTGTGTAACTGAAAAATCTATCATGTCCAACTTACCCAATGGACTAAAATCCACACTGAATTTTCTTCTTTCAACTCTTTAGATTTACCTCCTACAAAATAACAGAGAAGCAATTGAAATATAGGAACTCATGCCAGAAGAATCAGCTTGAGTGAATTAAAGTTTCCAAAGCAATGAATGGGTATCTGGCATTATGCGTATAATACTGCTAAAATAGCAAGTAATTGTAAAGCGCTTATTGCTTGAAATTGTGTTCACTGAACTGGTACATCTCAGTTCATGCAACACTAACTATTTTGATTGCTTCCAGAACAACCTAATTATTATTTTGGCATATTCACCACTGTGGGTCTTTTATAAATACCTGAGGGGTATTGTGCCCATAAATGAGACTAAAAAACAAAGGGTGTGGGAGGCATCAAATTGGGCCCTCCGATTTCACATTCATAGCTGTGTCATCATGTTATGTAGTTTTGAAGGGAACATTAGGTTATGTTCATTAAAAATTTAAGATCCTGGATTTCGTTCTAGAGTTCTAGGCTGCAGTTCATGCTGCTGATAGTTCCCCTTTCCAATTGGTTCCACAAACGCATATACTGTAGTTCAGATTTGGGAGATGTTGAACTTCGGAACTGCAGGCGCAAGGGTTTAAGTGAGAAAAGAGGAGTTAGTGTGTTTTCTCTTACCTACCTTACACATATACATTAGCACCAAATATTTATATATTTGAGATATACGGTATATAGTGGGGGGGCACACATTTATTCAACAATGTTTACATCCTAGGAGGAACTGTTTTTGCATATCACTGAATAAAGCAGAGAAAATATACAGGTAAAGACATATAACAATCTAAATCCAAATGCATTTTTTATGCCGATTTGCTAGCTTTTTACATTATTAAAATCAATCATTATTTGAAGGGATAATTCCAAAACTCATTTCTACTAAAGAATCATAGACACAGAGTGTCTTCCCAATGTGGAGAGGGTATTGGTCCAAATCAAACCACAACAATGTAAAGGTGATGGAGAGGGTGAACTCCAGTATGTAGCTTGAGTGGAATCCAGTCTATTCTTATGTCTCTGGACAATTTTCAATCACTGAATCACTGACTGTCTGACCAAAATATGCTACTTCGTAATTGCCATAGATCTTATACTCAACATACAACATTTTTTTATGAAATAACACTAAACCTGATATTAGATTAGATAACAATGGCCATGATGGAGGAGGTGGGGGTTAATGATGGCTCCAACACAATGGATCTCTTCTCCCTGTGCTTGCTTGGGTTTCCCACAATCAATCCATCTATCAGTCTGTCTGTCTATCATGAGTACGTACCGGATGTACTATCTAATCTTTATAAAACATAATAAAGTCTTTCCTGCGTTATCGGTTAGTATGGAGAGTCACACACGTTTTGCACACTTTACTGATCCTAAAATTCAATACGGTCTTTATTTGGTAACCTCTGCAAAATTCCTTCTAAAAAAAGGCTTAGTTTCCTTGAAAACGTACAAATAAGTATCCGCGTTTACTTTACCGATATCACTGGGGACATTGGGGAGCTTGGAGAAGACAACTTTTTTTCTAATTTATAGTTTTAGGGAAAAAAAAAAAAAGGGGTGTGGTATCACTTTAAGAATTTTTTTTGTGTATTTCCCATTTTTTCCCGATCATTCCCAAAGATGATCTCAGATCATCTAGGAATGATACCGAAACTTGGAATACGGGCATAAATGCCCGTTTTCCAATTCGAAATCCGATCAGAAAAAATCACTTCCCGGAAATCATTTTCCAGGAAGTGATTTTTCATTCATTGGCAAGATCAATATTTGGTGATCAGAAGTGATCACCAAATTTGATCTCTGTCCCCATTTTTTTTCTAAGTCTTCGCTAAGAGCAAAGACTTAGAAAAAAATCCTATTGTGAATGGAACTTTGAGTTCCATTCACAAAATGTATAGAAAAGCTGTTAGCTTGACAGTTTTTCTATACTTAGGGACTGCAGCATGATCTCCATAGATCATGTGCAGTACCTACTGGACCACCGGGGGCAGCAGTGTACCTCCATATGGGAAGACCCCGGTGAAGGAGGAAGTTCGTGATGTCACCGGGGTCTCCCATTCAGCTTCCTCCTACGGACCGGCAGCTTCAAGGTAGGGAAAACTTCAGTGTAGGATATCTCCTGATCCCCCCTCGGATTTGGACGAAACCGAGGGGGGATCGAGGGGACTAGGGGGGCAGTTGAATGCTGCCCCCGACGGCCTAGCAGGGGGGAAAAAATTTTTGGGGAGGGGAAGCCACAGATCGTATATTCACGATCTGTGGCAGTTTAAAGCATTCTCTGCACAGATGGAATATACGATCTGTGGCAGGGAAAGGGTTAAAGATGCCTGTCTGCATATTTCGGATGCGACCCATCTCTTCAGGTTCAGAGATGCAGAAAGTGGGTCTTGTTGTTTCTCTTTTACAGGGGGATACTCAGACTTGGGCTGGCAGCAGATAATCCAGCTGGTCCTCTGTAGAGAAGCTTTTTTGAGGCATTGAGAGTCTTGAACTCGGACACTGATTTAGTCGGGTCAGCAGAGGCCAAATTACGCACCCTTCGTCAAGGATGACTGGCGGGAAGAATATGTTCAGAGTTTCGCCGCAGGGCAGATAGCAGTTCAGTGGATGTCCTGCCTTAAAGAGTCATTTTGAGTCTGGGCTATCTGAGTCGGTCAAGGACGTCCTGGTCAATCATCCTGTTCCCAAAACTCTAGATGAGTCTATCCAGCTGGCATACGAGTGGATAGACGTCTCAGAGACGACGACAAGGTAAACTCCTTCGGAGAGCCTTTAACTGTAACACTGAGTTTTAGTTCTAAAAATTGGGGTTCTACATTCCGAGCTTATCAAATTTTTTTGTCCTAAGCTGCTACCACTCTATATCCTAGGATTGCCTTGGCTTAGGAAGCACAATACACTTATTATTGGTCTACTGGTCAGCTTGAAAAATGGGGTTCGTTTGTATCGACTCATGTCTGTCTATTCATGTGGAATATCTCCTTAGAAGGTATTCCTCCACCATATAGAGGTTTTGCTGATGTCTTTCCCACAAGTTTCTGATGTTTTACCTCTCACAGACCTTATGATTGTCCTATCGATCTCTTTTACCAGGAACCATGCCGTCCCGTGGACATCTTACAACCTGACAGGTCCTGAAAGTGAGGCCATGAAAACCTACATTAAAGAGAACTTGGATAAAGGTTCTCAGACCCTCCATCTTTCCTGCAGGAGCCGGTTAATTTTTGTAGGAAAAAAAAGATGGGTTTTAAGACCCGCATCGTTATAGAGCTCTAAATAAAATAACGTTAAAAATAGATACCCTTTACCACTCATTGACGACCTTTTTCTCAAGTTGTCAAAGCAAGTATATTTCTAAGTTGGACCTCCGGGGTCACGGGGTGCATACAACTTAATCAGAATAAGCGCTGGCGATGAGTGGAAACAGGCTTTCAATACTCGATATGGCCCACTAGAATATTTAGTATGCCCTTTGGCCTCAGTAATGCACCTGCGGTGTTCCAAGATTTTAAAATGATGTTTCAGAGAGTACCTTGATAAAATTTGTTGTAGTCTATCTTGACAATATCATAATTATTCCTACTCTTTACAGGAACATCGAGATCATGTCAAGCTAGTTCTTTCTAAGTTAAGGGAACATAATCTTTATGCCAAACTGGAGAAGGTATGTTTGAACAACGTGAGGTTCCGTTTCTTGGTACATTATCTCTGATCAAGGTTTGACCATGGATCCTAAGAAGGTCTCTGCCATTTTTGATGGGAACCTCCTTCCAATCTCAAGGGTCTCCCAGAGGTTCTAGGATTTCTAACTTTTATCGTTAAATTCATTAACAATTACCTTCTATAGTTTCTCTCTCTACCAACATGACCAAGAAAGGGGTAGATGTTACGAATTGGCCAGAAGAAGCTTTCTGGCGTTTGATACTCTTAAAAAAGCCTTTGTTCAGCTCCTATTTAACCTATACTAATATTAATTTGCCCTTTGTGTTGAAGTAGACGCTCAGAAGTAGGAGTAGGGGCTGTGTCTCTCAGTATTCAGGCTCCCCAGAACGTCTTCGTCCCTGCGCAATTTAAATTCACGAAAATACTCCTTGCAGAGAGGAATTATGATATAGGAAATCGGGAGTTATTGGTATTAAATTAGCCTTAGAGGAATGGAGACACTGGTTAGAAGGGGCACTACACCCCATTATGGTCTACACTGACCACAAAAACCTAGGATATATAGGAAATGCCAAAGGTTAAATCCCAGACAAGCCCGCTGGGACTTTCTTCTCCCGGTTTAACTTTAGTATACTTATAGACCAGGTTCAAAAAACGTCAAGGCCGACGCTTTATACCGTAGTTTCATTGAACCAGAGTCTTTGCCCACTATCCCTTGCCTATCATCTCCCCTCATCATATCTTAGGGGCTTTAACCACTGATAATATAATTGCTATTTGTCTGAACTCTTGAATCCTCTTCAGGTAGATGTTCCCCCAGGTAAACCGAATTTGTCTGTTTGTTCCACTGTCTTTTTCGTTTACAAGTATTGAAACAATTTCTGATTCAAACTAGCTGGACACCTTGGAGTAATAAAACCTTGTCATTATTATCGAGACATGTTTGGTGCTTCTATGGTGGAAGATTCTAAAGCATAGTCAAGGTGTGTCCTGTGTGGGCCGTAGTAAATCAGCCCGTAGTTCTCCAGCAGGTACTCTCTGGCCTCACCCTATTCCTGAAAAGCCATGGACTCATATATCCATGGATTTTGTGGTAAATCTACCCAATCGGATGGGTATACTGTAACTGGGTGTAGTGGACAGGTCAGAAAGATGTCACATTCATTCCTTTAGTTAAGTTACTCTCTGCTAAGGAGCTGTCTCAATTATTATCATTCACATATTTCGATTACACGGTGTCCATGAAAACATGTTTCTGACAGGGGAGTCCAATTCATTTCATGATTTTGGCGTTCTTTTTGTGACCGCTTAGGTATTTCTCTCTCTTTCCTCCGGTTTCCATCCTGAAACCAATGGTAGACCAAAAGAAAAAACCAATCGTTAGAACACTATCTCAGCCAAACAGGAAAAATGGGCAGAATTTCTACCTTTTGCCGAATTTGCCTCTAACAATGTTGTGCATTCTCATCCAAGTTTCACCTTTTTCTGCAATTATGGCATGAATCCTAAATTTTCTTTTTTCAGATTCATCTTTAGTCTACCAGTTCTGAAGATTGGCTCAATCAGATAACTACAATGTGGAACCAAGTATCCTCAATCTTAAACAAGCAGCCAGTCGTTGGAAAAAAATATTCTGATCATCATGTTTGTAGAACCTAGTTTGTTCCTCGAGATTTGGTTATAGGTGTCCACTCGTAATATGCCTACGCCAGCTCCGCAAAATTAGGTCCTAAGTTTATTGGTCCTTACCCTATTGAACGACAGATCAATAAGGTGACCATAAGGTAACGTTAACTAACTCTTCAAAAAAAGTAAAACTCCTTTGTGTCCTTACTCAAGCTGGCCAACAATGCTGAACTTTGGAAGCCCTCCACCTTCTGTAGAAGTTCAAGGTGAACCTGAATAGATTCCGGTATGTTCAAAAACTCTTCAAACTTGTATTCCCTGTTCAAAACATTCATGCTAAAGAGTTAATTAAAAATTCCACAATGATTTTCCTAGAAACTAAGGGTCCAGAGGCCCCTCCTCTAGGGGGGGGGGGGGGGGTTAATGTAACAAGGGGCTTACCTGCTCAGGGATTCCCGGTGTTTCTCCTCGGTCCGGCTCTCGGCGCGCGGTGTGACGTCATGCGTCCACATCTTCTCGTGTGAGCACTTCCGTTCGTGCCCGCATCGGGGGCCTGCCCCATGCTGTGTGGACGCGCACAGGCACTGCTGCATACCTCCTGCTACTCTAATCATCAATTGGTCGGAGGAGGGTTAGTTAGTTTGTTATTCACCACTTCCTCTGCCCCTCCAGCTTCCCATTGGATGGAGGAGGGCTCGTTAAGTTTAAACTATCTATCCCCTTCACATATCTCTGTCTCCTTTCCCCATTGGTCCCTCTGCATTATATACCCATCAGCCCTAGTATCCCCGCCCGATATAGTGGTTTAGTTTACTATTCTTGCTCGTGGGTGTGCTTATCTGTGATTTCCTGTTAATGATTTGCCTGTTATTTGACTCCTATCTGCCTGTCCTAACCTCTGCTGTTCCTGACTACGCTTTTGCCAACCCTCTGACCGTGCCTGGTGGCCTGACTTCTGGTTCTGGAATATTGCTCTGTTCCTGCCCTGCTTTGCCTGCTCCTTGTCTGTACCGTGTATTTTTGGTCTCTAACCTTGTATCTTCTGTGTGCTTTGCTGTCAGTTCCGTTTCAGACTTCTATGGTACTCCCAGCCTCAGTTCGGATACCTTGCACTCTAAGTCCCGGGGGCAAACGTGTTCGGGGAGGCAACTTAGCCTCCCGGCAAATGGGGGCTTGTCTATTGGCGAAGATAGTGGTTGTAGATTGGGGTATTCGGACTGAAGGAATACAAGGGATCCGAAGCATTACAGGTACTTTACAAAAGTCCTAAAGTACTTATTTTAATCTCTCGTCGCTCCGTCGGATCCTCCCCACTGGCACTGTCAGTGACAGTCCGGGAGGCAGCCAATGGGAAGAACGCCTCCTTGCAGAGCGCGTCTTCCCATTGGCTACCTCGCAACCTGTCACTCAAAGTGCCTTGGGGAGGATCGGACGGAGCGATGGGGAGATTACAAGTAAGTACTTTGGGACGTTTGTAAAGTACCCAGAGGTGAGGACTTAGCATTTAGGTCCCACCCTGGGTACTTTGCAGGAGTGGGGGGGAAAGGAACGGGGGAGGTGAGTATAATTGTCCTTAAAGTGTGTATATACTTAGCCAAACCAGACTGGAGGAAATTGCAATCGTGTTGAATATCGATATTAGCTGAACACCACTCTACAAAAACCTTCCAGGTTCTGTAGTAGTTTTTTGATGTAGAAGGCTTTCTTGATTCCAACAATGTGGCTATGGTAGATTCTAAAAGGCCTAGCATTCAATTCCCCCTTTCACAAACCAAGCCATCAGCCGTATCTTCGCTAGTTGCAGGTGTAAGAGTGGTCCTTGCATCAGTAAGTGTGGGAGAAGAGGTAATTCTATAGGTGCCAGTGACAGGCTCTTTACTATTGAGAACCATGGTCTCCTGGGCCAGTTGGGGAGGATTAGGATCGCCTTACTTGCTCTGACCAGATCTTGGCCAGGGTTCTGGGATTTAGAGGAAATGGGGGGAACGCAGACCATATCGAAATCCCATTAAATGCAGAGAAATCGTCTGTTGCCGCAGCTTTCGTCGATGGGTAACGGGAACAAAATAATGGGAGCTTCGTGTTGACGTTTGTGGCCATCAGGTTATCTGTGGAGTCCCCCATTTGATACATATTTCCGGATATCCATTTTTGAAAATGTAGAAGAGCTTTCTTTACTGCCATTAACTCTTAGATTGTGGTTTTCATCTTGAGATTCCAATGGCCCTGACCTACTTGTGATTTTTAAGTTGCCCTCCAGCCGTTTGAATTTGCGTTCTTTGACAATGTTTCCAGTTGGGGTTCTTTAATGACTTGGGCTTGATATTCTTTTGTTGGTTCACCAAACTTAGTTGTTCCCTGATGGATGCTTTGAAGAAAATTATTTTTTCTGACTCGGCTCTGATTTCACTGAACAGCAGCATCATCTTTAATGGTCGTAGATGCAAAATTGCCCAAGGAACCATTTCTTTTGTAGACACTAATTTTCCTACTAGTTGTTTTACCACTTTGGTGAGCTGGCAAGGACATTTTAATAGATTTTTCTGAATAATCCTTCTCTTTGGTACGGCAGAGACACTTGGAATTTCAAGTCTATTGATGCCCCCAGTAACTTTAATGGTTGACAATGATGAAGACTAAATTTTTTCCAGTTTATAATCCACCATGACTTTCGAGGGATCTGATCAAGCTATATCTGTCTGAGCCAAGAGCAATCTCTGGATTGGGCTTTTACCACTGATATGTCTAGATAAGAAAAGCATTTTCAGGCCTTGAATGCTCATGGTGCGGTTAGAACTACCAGGATTTGGATACACCCTTGGTGATGTTGAGAGGCCAAAAGGCGAGCTTTGTACCGGAAGTGTTGCTGGGAAATGCAGAACCTTAGAAACCTTGTGGGCTGGATGTATAGGTATGTGAAGATATTTAATGATTACCTCTTCAAATGACAGGATGACTAGGACCAATGAGGAAATGTCCACAGTGCAAGCAGGTCACTGGAAACTATGGTTACAGGATGCATGGATACTGGATACAGTGGATACTGGATACAGTGGATACTGGATACAGTGGATACTGGATACAATCGATACTGGATACAATGGATACAATGGGTGCTGGATACAGTGGATACTGGATACAGTGGATACTGGATACAGGGATACTGAATACAGTGGATACTGGATACAATGTAGACTGGATACAATGAGGCAGGATACAATGGAGGCAGGATACAATGGATACTGGATGCATGGAGAACAAGGAAGGTCCAAGGAACAAGGAAACAGCGAAACGGGAGCAGGGAACCCAGCAAGATATAACTAATCAAAAGCTATGCTATATTCGGGCACCGGCCCCAGCATCTGGCGGTTCTTTTAAACTTTCGCGCCGCCAGCGCCCCTTTGTGATGTCACATGCTCTGCGTGATGACGGTGGACGTCGGCACCTTTCCGTGGCATCACGCGTCTTCTGATGACGCCGTCGGAGCGCTGGAGACATGGGCGCGTCATCTTGGGTCGTCCGGAACGTCCGGACAGTTAAGTATTGCTGACAGATAGTGTTGCCAATCTATCTTGCACATCCAATCTTTGGGAATATTTGCTGGAGGATTACTTTCAATGTTTCCACCCCGAATGTCTTCAGGCTATAAATGAGTTCAGATGTCTCAGGTCCAAAACTGCCGGAATTCCCCCGAGGCTTTCTTTACCAGAACAGGGGAGAATATATGCCTTGAAGGAAACTCCAGTGGTTTTACCTTTTCTATCAGCTTCTTCAAAGGTCCACAATGATTTGTTTTGTTGCACAAAAACGCTTCTTTGGACCTTGGCAGTTTTGCCAAGCGATGTTTGCTGGGAAAGGCCATGAATTCTATCTTGTATCCTTCTTCTATAGTGTTCAATACCCATTGATCTGACGTTTGCGCCCACACATCCATGACACCCTTATAACGGTCTTCTCTGGGGATGAAAGGAAGACTGATCTCCTCCAGTTCTCCAGTTAAAGGGTTTTCCTTTAAATTGTCTCGAGAATGACGAAGGAGAATCTTATTATGTCTACATTTTGTGCTATAATATCTCTCAGAGATGGTCTAAAAAGATACTCTCCTAAAAAAAGGAAGATTGGCCAAATTTGGTTTTGATATAGCATCAACCTGCCATTGTTGCAGCCAAAAAGCTCACCGAGCTGCCACAGATAAAGTCCTCATTTTTCTAGAAGTTTAACGAAACTTAGACCCAACTTACCTGTCATGTGAAATGGAAGTAATATGGGCAAATAGAGCAGAAGTGCTTGAGAAAGGACTAAGTCCAACAAACATGTCAAACATTTTTCACTGAATAAACCAGCACTTTGATCACAGCTTTAAGTCTTTCATCTATGCCAAAACTATTCTATTTGGTGAGGGCAGAAGACATAATAGGGCCATCCCCGATCTCTTCTATTGGTGTGCGCTGGCTAACAGCGGACACAAAAAAAGCCTAGTGGGGCCTAGCCCTAACCCTGCAATGACATATTGCAATAATGGAAATGGAGAAAGAAATATTTTGGTCAGTGGGCCTCCTGGCTGAACTGGAAAAATAAGCTTGTAATTGTCCAGCACACAACTTTCTAACCAAACACGTGTAAACCATGTTGTTGACCGCAGGGAGACCAATCCAGTAATGCATAAAAAAAATACCAAAGTTTTCTTTTACAAAACCCCCTTATTCTGATCATGTGCATGTCTCCAAATAATTGTTACTAAAGTTCCAAATGCATTTCAATTGAAAAGTTACAACATACAGTAGAGCTGATCGAGTTCTGCTCATTGTTCTGCTTTACCTTGCCAGAAAGCAATTTTAAATGTCATTACCATTTAAAGTTTCCAAGACATATGGGCAATGGAATGTAGGACGTTAAGATTATTTAGTCTGATAACACATCAGGCAGGATAAAGGAAAAATTGGTACAATAGGCTGTAGCAGATAAGGCTAAAGATAGAATTCATCTTTTGATGAAAGGGACACATTTAAACTAACCCAGTGCTGCTAAAATAAACAAAAAAACATGCTTATATACAAAAACCTTTATTCTTACCATTTTAGATATGCAATGTACACACACAAATGTGCAGCTTCCTTGCTACTCCACAAAAAAACAAATTTCTGACTGCTTGTTTGCACAAATTTTATAGCCATGTAGCAGGAAGTAACATTAAATTACAGGAAATAGTTTTTGTGCTCCAAACACCGGTGCATCCAACAATGAAATAGTACATTCAAGATACTGTGGGGAGCACTCATGGGTCTTTAACAAATCCAGTTATTATACACCACAACATCAACATGTTTCGGTTGACACAGCAGCCGTCCTCAGAATGTGACATCACAGCAAGAACAGGTGAATTTAACAGTACAGGTAGGTCAAAACCCTCCCCCGTTCTCCTCCCAAAGCATATAACCCCTTGTGCAACAGTACTTCAATGAATCCAACATATTGAGTAAAAACATTCAAGATCACTTGGTGCGAAATGGTAAGGGTAGAGCTAAAAAACAGAGTACCATAAAAGACTAAGACAGCACTATAAAAATTCTATATAATATAGATAGCAGTGATAAAATATGGTGTAAAACCGCTAAGTGTATACTAAAACATACTATTACGAGAACCCCCCAGTGTGAAAAGGATCTATTAAGAGGTAAAAAGTAACAATACCCTCACTGGAACAGAATAAGCGGTGATTCAAAAGGTCAAAACAAAGGGGCTATTTATAAAGGATTGTCTTTTTCGAAAAATTAGCGCAGCACATCGCAGCGAAAATGCGCCATTTGGGGCTTCGTTTCGCCTATTTATAAAAAAGCAAAAAAAAACACACTTTGCGGGCTGAAAAAAGCGAACGGGCGCGATAAAGAGCGAAAAGTATCGCAGCGAAAACTTAACCCATCTAAGAAGACTGCATTGCGAAAACCATTCAAAACCAGAAAAGCCCACTAGAAAATGATGTCAAGTTCACAAATGGCCCCCTCACATTTACCAAGAAGTCAGCCATGTCTTATTTAGTCAATATTCTTAGAATTTCTCATTGGATACAATTTTCTTTTGCACTGCACATTCGCTTTCTAATGCGCGATCGCTTTTCCAAGGCATATTCCATTATAATGCGCGTGGGCCCTTTCAATGTGCGTTCGCCTTTCTAATGTGCGTTCGCCTTTTAATGTCGTTTTCAAGGCATATCATTCTAATGCGCGGTCGCCTTCTAATGCGCGTTCGCTTTTTCAAGGCATATTACCCATTAGAATGCCTTTCGCTCAAACAATGACTTTTCACACCTTCAGGGTCGCGCTAATCTTTCGCTCTTTTTAACGCAAAAACCACCTTTCGCTCTTTATAAATCGCGTTATGCCTTTTCGCTAAAATTTCCATTGCGAAGTAAGGCGAAAAGGGTTTAGGATAGCTCGCGGAAACGGTTTCGCCATTCGTTAACGCTACCTTTATAAATAGCGGAACTGTCTTTTTGGCGAAAACCCATGCGAAAAGCGAATGCGAAAACATTTCGCTACTTTTCGCTCTTTTATAATATGCCCCAAAGTGTCCACATTTCAAAAGTGACTCATCCAAATTATAACATTGCTTTTACTTCTCATAGGGAGAACTGCCCTGTTATACAAGGGTATGGAAATAAAGTGGATCAACTCGAATAAATTAAGTCAAAAGGCCCTGGCTAGTAGAGATAATGGTATGAGTAAAGAATACTCTAATAACCTAGAACTGGCCATATACCAATATGTTTATATAGACCTCAGTATAATTATGCATATACATATATATTACAGTTATATATTATATATATATATATATATATATATAGAAACAATTTAGTCGACGCCATTGGTCAATGATTCTAACCCCTCTGACATGAAAGGGATACTGTAAAGATCTTACCTGCCGCGCTCCCTCGCGTTCCGGGACTGGTGACGTCACAATGTCCGGAGATTATCGGCGCGAAGATTCAAATAGGCACTCGCAGAGGGAGCGAGTGCCTATTCGTAGTCCTCGCTACCGGACTGACTGGTTGTCAGCCTAGTAGCGCTCCCTTACCTTTTGTCTCAGCTTGTGCCTTGGTTCTGGCTCCCTGTCTCCAGCCATTGTTCCTGTTACCACCTATCCAGCTTTGGTATCCAGCTATTGTTCTTGTTGCCAGCTAACTAGCTATTGTATTCAGCCATTGTTCCTGTTACCATATATCCAGCTATTGTATCCAGCCATTGTTCCTGTTACTATCTATTCAGCTATTGTATCCAGCCATTGTTCCTGTTACCATCTATCCAGCTATTGTATCCAGCCATTGTTCCTGTTTCATCTGTCCAGCTATTGTATCCAGTCATTGTTCCTGCCTCATCTATTCATCTATTGTATCCAGCCATTGTTCCTGCTTCATCTATTCATCTATTGTATTCAGCCATTGTTCCCGCTTCATCTGTTATATCCAGCCATTGTATCCACTTCATTGTAACGGCTCCAAGGGAAGTACTCATAGTCTCCAGTGACCTGTTCTGCTTCACTAGTTGCTCTACCCAGCCTACTGTCAAACCCCCTCCTAAGGTACAGTGAACTTCGTCCCTTCGGAATAGGCCATGGAAGTATCTGAGGAAGCTGCGGCAAGTTTGGGCAAGACTCTTCAGACTATTTCCCTCCGCATGGACGCCCTTGAGCACCAGCAGAATCAACTAGCTCAATTTCTGGACTCCATTTCTGCTCGGTTATCCCGGGCCCTGCTCACTTGCTCCTCCTGTTCTACCTAGAGAACCCGTTCCCCACAGAGAGCCGCGAATACCACCTCCGGTATGGTATGAAGGGGACGCTCTAACCAATGCCTTATACATTTTGAATTGCAACCTTCCCATTTTGTCTCGGACCGTGCCAAAGTCGAATATGTCATTGCCTGTTGGGAGGCAATTCCTTGGCCTGGGCATCCCCCTGTGGAAGAAAAATGACCCAGTGGTTAACGATATCTCCTTATCTCTGGAAACTTTCCGAAAAATCTTTGACGCTCCAGGCAGAACTATTGCTTGCTCTCCCAGTTGATGCAATTGCGACAGGGCTCCCGTTCGGTAGGACAGTATGCAATTGAATTCCGGACTTTGGCTGCAGAGACTGCATGGAACAATGAGGCCTTGTTAGCAGCCTTTTGGCAGGGCCTGTCTGATCGTATCAAGGACGACTTAGTGTCCCGGAACTTCCACAATGTTGGAAGAAATGATTTCCATGTGTATATGGGTGGATACTCGTATCAGGGAAAGGCAAGCCGAAAAGTCCAATAACCGTCCTGTTCCTCCCAAATTTGTTCCTGTCCTCAAAGGACCGGGCCTTTGACAACTGCTCCGCCATCGGAGGAACCTATGCAGATTGGGGTACACACATTTCTGCTGAAGAAAAACTTAGGAGGAGACTCATGGGCTCTACCTGTACTGTGCCGCCCAGGGGCACTTCGCTAAAGTTTGTCCCTCCAAGCCGGGAAACTGACAAACCTAGACTTGAATAAGGAGTCTTTTCTAGGTAAATCAAATCTCCTTTCCACAAGAATTCTCTCAAATCATTTCTGCCAGCAACCCTCATTTCAATCTCAAACCTTCTACCCAAGCCTTCCTAGACTCTGGAACAGCCGGTAATTTTATTGATGCCACCTTTGCTTCTCTTCTAGGCATTCCATTATTTTCCCTACCTATCCCCTCCAAATGCTGACGATAAACTGTTATCTACATTATTATTTCCATGTCTTCTGCAGAAATTCTTCTTCAAATTGGTTGTCTTCATCGTGAATCAATTTCCTTCTTGGTTATACAAAGCCCCATGACCCTCTCATTCTAGGACTCCCTTGGCTCCGACTTCATAACCCCATCATCAACTGGACTAACAACGAACTTGTTTCTTGGAGTCCATCCAGCTTGTCCAGATGTCTTTTCCACCCCAAAATCTCTTGTTCCTTGGTTCCTGTGAAAACAAAAATCTTATTTCTGCCTCATCAGTACCTTGACTTCAAGGATGTCTTTGACAAAAAAATCTGCTGAAGTTCTGCCTCCCCACCGACCCTATGATTGTCCCATTGATTGTTGACCAGTGCATCTCCACCCCGAGTCGCACCTATCCTTATCTCCTGCTGAGACCACCTCTATGGAAGATTATATCAAAGAGAACCTGTCTCGGGCTTCATCAGACCCTCCACTTCTCCTGCCAGTGCTGGCTACTTTTTTGTGGAAAAGAAAGACGGAGGGCTATGTCCATGCATTGGCCTAATAAAATCACTATCAAGAACCGATAAACTCTACCTCTCATCTCTGAACATCTTTAACCAATTAAAAGGGGCTAAAGTATTGTCCAAGCTTGATTTCCATGGAGCCTATAATTTGGTTCGCATCTGGGAAGGAGATGAGTGGGAAAACGGCCTTTAATACCAGAACTGGACATTATGAATATCTGGTGATGCCTTCGGTCTTTGTAATGCTCCAGCGGTTTTCCAAGAATTTGTCAATGACATTTTCGAGATCTCTTAGGTATTTCAGTAGTAGTTTACTTGGATGACATCTTAATCTTCTCTCAAGATCTTTCTTCTCATCGTCGCCATGTACGTCAAGTCTTGCCCGACTACGAGCCAACCAACTGTATGTTAAACTGGAAAAATGTCTCTTTGAATGCCCGCAAGTACCTTTTCTGGGCTACCTGGTTTCGGCTCAAGGCTTCAAGATGGATCCAACCAAGGCTCAGCTATTCTCAACTGGACTCTTCCCATTGGCAATAAGGCTATCCAACGGTTCCTTGTTTTCGCCAATTATTATAGGCAATTTATTAAAGGATTTTCTTCCATCATTGCTCCTATCTTAGCCCTTATCAGGAAAGGAGGCAAACCAGAATCTGGTCTCCAGCCACCTTGGAAGCCTTCAAGAAGTTAAAAAATTATTTTTCTTCAGCCCCAGTACTTCTGCACCCCGAGCCTAGTCTGACATTCATCATCGAGGTTGATGCCTCTAATCTTGGAGCAGGTGCCGTCCTTTCCCAAAGACAAATCGAGAGTGGTAAACTCCACCCATGTGGCATTCTTCTCTAAGAAATTTCTTCCCAATAAACTAAATTATGATATTGGAAATCGAGAACTTCTAGCTATCAAACTCGCACTAGAAGAATGGCAATACTTGCTGGAAGGGGCAGTACATCCTATCACCATCCTCACCGATCAGAACATTCTGAATATATCCAAAACTTAAAGAGATTGAATCCTCGTCAAGCCGTTGGGCTCTGTTCTTCTCTTGTTTCAATTTCATAATTTCCTTTCATCCTGGCTCCAAGAATAAAAAAGCCGACGCCCTCTCCAGGTCTTTTCTTGCAGCCGATTCTACTGAAAAAGATAAAGGTCCCACATTCCCTCTTCCAAGTCCTAGCCACTATCACCCCTCAAATATGCATCGGATTCTATCTGCTCAGGACTTGCTTCTGCTGCCTTATCCCCTAATAAGACCTTGTTCCTCTCTCCCTTCGGAAAGAAATATTACAAATGACTCATGACTCCAAACAGGCCGGTCACCCTGGCATCCACAAGATTTTCAATCTTTTAATCGTTCTGTAGGGGCCCTCCATGAGAACGGATGTCACAAAACTTGTCGCCCCTGTTTGTTGTGCTACTTCCAGAACCTCTCATACTCTTCCTTGTGGACTTCTTCAACCTCGTCGATTCCTTCCCTACCATGGACCACCTCTCTAGGACTTTATTTGTGAACTCCCTTTTTCTAAGAAAAATACAGTCATCTGGGTTACTGTAGAACGCTTTAGTAAATGGCTCATTTGTTCCTCTTCCAAGTTGCCCTCCTCTGCTGAACTTGCTCAATTGTCATTTCTCATATTTTTCGCCTGCATGGATTACCGGTTGAAATAGTGTCCGATCGAGGAACCCAATTCATCTCCAAATTCTGAATTAAACTTCAGTTTTCATCGCTTACCATCCTCAGTCTAACGGAGCCGCAGAACGCACACAACCAAGTCTGGAACAATTCCTTCAATGCTACATTTTCATTCTTCAAGACAATTGGACTGATCTCTACATGGGCGGAATTTGCCATAACAATGCTGTCCACTCTTCTACCGGAAAATCTCCTTTTTTTGTGTGTTTTGTTAAACCCCAAAGGGTTTCCACAGGATTTTTTTCTTCTGGTTCCTGCAACTAACACACAGTAGCAGAAATGTCAGCCATTGGCAGGCTACTAAAACTGTCTTGAAAAATCTGCCCTGTACAAAAGACTGCAGCTGATAGACGAAGACGTAAACTTCATTAATTCAGTGGAAGATAAATTTTGGTTATCATCAACTCACATTAATTTACGTGTTCCTTCTCCTAAATTGGGTCCTAAATTTATTGGCCCATTCCTATATAGAATTGGTGGGTCCTACGGCAGTACGACTTCAATTGCCCACCAATGAGAATCCCTAATGTTTTCCATGTCTCTCTAATCAAGCCGGTGGTGCTGAATCGATTTTCTTCTCCTCTTCAGTCACCTGATCCTATAATGATCAACGGTCAACAAGAATTTGAGGTTGAGAAAGTTCTTCAATATTTGGTCCATTGGAAAGGATTTGGACCAGAAGAAAGGTTCTAGGTCAAACATTCTGATTACATGCACCCCAGTTAATCCAAACCTTTCATAGAAGATTTCCGACAAACTGCTTCAAGTGGTCCTGAGGCCCCTTGGGGAGGGGGGGTACTGTAACGATCTTACTGCCGCGCTCCCTTGCCGTCGGGACTGGTGACGTCGCCGTCGCCGGACGTCGCCGCCGTGACGTCACCATGTCCGGACGCGATCGGTGCGAAGATTCAAATAAGCACTCGCAGAGGGAGCGAGTCCCTAATCGTAGTCCTTGTACCTGACTGACTGGTTGTCAGCTAGTGGGCTCCCTTACCTTTTGTCTCAGCTTGTGCCTTGGTTCTGGCCCCTGTCTCCAGCCATTGTTCCTGTTACCACCTATCCAGCTTTGGTATACAGCTATTGTTTGTTGCCATCTACCAGCTATTGTATTCAGCCATTGTTCCTGTACCATCTATCCAGCTATTGTATCCAGCCATTGTCCTGTTACCATTATCCAGCTATGTACAGCCATTGTTCTGTACCATCTATCCAGCTATGTATCCAGCCATTGTTCCTGTTACATTATCAGCTATTGTATCCAGCCATTGGTTCCTGTTCCCACTTATCCAGCTTTGTATCCAGCTATTGTTCCTTGCCATCTATCCAGTATGTATCCAGCCATTGTCCCTGTTACCATATATCCAGCTATTGTATCTAGCCATAGTTCCTGTTTCATCTGTTCATCTATTGTATCCAGCCATTGTTCCGGTTACTGTCCAGCTATTGTATCCAGCCATGTTCCTGTTGCCATCTATCCAGCTATTGTATCCAGCCATTGTTCCTGTTACCATCTATCAGCTATTGTATCCAGCCATTGTTCCTGTTTACCGTTTATCCAGCTATTGTATCCAGCCATTGTTCCTGTTACCTCTATCCAGCTATTGTATCCAGCGTTGTTCCGTTACCATCTATCCAGCTATTGTATCCAGCCATTGTTCCTGTTACCATCTATCCAGCTATGTATCCAGCCATTGTTCCTGTTCCCACTTATCTAGCTATTATCCAGCTATTGTTCCTGTTGCCATTATCCAGCTATTGTATCCAGCCATTGTTCCTGTTACCATATATCAGCTATTGTATCTAGCATAGTTCCTGTTCATCTGTTCATCTATTGTATCCAGCCATTGTTCCGGTTTCATCTGTCCAGCTATTGTATCCAGCCATTGTTCTGTTTCATCTGTCCAGCTATTGTATCCAGCCATTGTTCCTTGCTCATCTATTCATCTATTGTATCCAGCATTGTTCCTGCTTCATCTATTCATCTATGTATCCAGGCATTGTTCCCGCTTCATCTGTTATATCCCGCCATTGTATCCTACTTAAGTGTAGGACATCCATTGGGAAGTACTCATAGTCTCCAGTGACCTGTCTGCTTCCACTAGTTGCTCTACCCAGCCTACTGTCAGACCTCCTCCTAAGGTACAGTGAACTTCGTCCCTTCGGGACTCGATTCATTACAGATACTTACCCCACTGACTCCTCAGTGGGACATGCAACAGAGCCTCAAAAGTCTTTTTTAGGGGTCAACACAAGATCTACTGCCAAGATAAAAGGAGCAGGCGTAGGATCAATACTAGGCGGGGGGGTACAAAACCAAAGGGCTTACCCCCCCCAAAACCACCTCGCAGGAGGTGATATATAATTTAAGTGACCATGTCCTCACCCCAGACGAAAAGAAACTCCTCAATAGGGGTTTAACGTATATACCAGTACCTAAATGTGACCTACTTGGTGATGAGATTAATTTGTTTAAATTACAAAGAACACTTAAACTAAAATATATGACCCTCCAAATACACCTCCATTGTTCAGAGTGTTCGGGGATTTGGTCAGGGGTGATTTGACTGAATTCACTAAAAATGTCGTAGCACAATATAATAAGTGGACCAACATGTCTAATGAAGAAAGCCTGCCATTTGCATCACTCAGAGATGACAAATCATTGGTTATCCAACCAGCTGATAAAGGAGGGGCGATAGTCCTTTTAAATGCCTAATATTACAAATCAGAACTACTGGGACAATTGGCTGATGACTCCACATATAAAACCTTGGATTCAGATCCTACTTATCAATTCAAAAAGATATTGGATGCTAGAGTACAAACGGGATTGTTGAATGGATGGATCACTGAAAATGAAAAAGGGTACCTCACTACTGAGTGTCCGAGGGCCCCTATTATATATACCATACCCACAAATACATTGAGGCCCCTCCCGGAAGGCCCATAGTATCTGCATGTGGATCCATCTTTAAACCAGTGACAACCTATATTAACAGCTTCCTACAGCCTGTTGTACAACAGATGAGGTCCTATCTGCGTGATAGCCAACATCTGTTACAGGAACTAGCAAAATTTGATAACCTGACTTCTGATACAGTCATGATGACATGTGATGTCAACAGTCTCTATACTGTTATACCTCAGAGGGCAGGAGTAGACATATGTAGGGGAGCATTGATTACTAGGGAGCATAAATTTCCACCCATTGATTTTCTAATGGACCTCTTATTGTTCTCACTTGAGTATAATTACTTTCGATTTGAGAATTCCTATTTTTTACAAACAGCTGGAACAGCTACAGGTTCTAATATTGGACCCTCATTTGCCAATATTTTTATGGAGGAGTGTGAAACTAAGTACATAATACCTATAGGGGGATAAGATCCTCCTTTATAAAAGATACATTGACAACTTGTTTTTCTTGTGGCGGGGGACCTTAGAGGAATGTACAGAGTTTGTAGCCACACTTAATACCTTGGATTCACCCATTCGTTTGTCCATGGCAGTTAGCACGGAGTCCATAGACTTCCTTGATCTTAGAATCTACAAGTAAGGGAAGACCCCTTCCATGCTATACACAAAGCCCACGGACCGCAACACTTTGATGCATGCCCAGAACTTTTACCCAGAATCCCAAAAGAGGGGTATCATTTAATCACAAAGTGTACGAGTATTGTGTAATAACTCGAATGGAAGCAAGGCTTTGGAGCAATTGAATGAATTAAAACAGAAATTTGTGGACTGTGGGTATAAAATTGGAATAGTGACCCAACAGGTGGAACGAGCCATTACAAATTGGCCCAATAATATTGACCATAATGATAATAGGAATGACAATTTGTCAGTACATACTCTCCCTGCAGTGGGGCACTCAAGCAAAGAATCAGAACTAGGTGGGAATTACTTAGTAAGGATGAAAACCTACCATTTAAGGATTCTTTTCCTAGATTTGCTTACAAAAGAGGCAAAAATCTACGTAACTTTTTAGTGCGAATAGATTTTAGGGATTCTTCCCCTACATTGAGTACTACATGGCTTCCTACACGTAGAAGTGGTTGTTACAAATGTCAGGGGGGTGTGGCATGCAGAAGTGCCTTCACTGGACCTGACTTTCCTCACCCCCACAATGGTAGGAGAATAAAAATCAGGGACAAGCTCAGCTGCCTTAGCCAGTTTGTAATATATATCATCACTTGCCCCTGTGGCAAATATTATGTGGGCAAAACCACTACCACACTGAGGGAACGTTTAGCTAACCGCCGTCAGGCCATTAGGGCAGCAGCACAAAACAGCACCAATGTGAATGACAATATAGGAGGTGTTGATGAATATGGAGAACAATCTGTCGCAAAACATTTTAGACTGTTTGCACACCCGATGGCAACGTTAAGATGGATGGCCATTGACTTTGAACATGAGAGGAAAGGAGTTGACCGTAAAAGGGCCCTCCTACAACGTGAAATCCGATGGATTAAGAGATTACACGTACCCCGATGGGCATGAATGACAATTGAACTGTTATTTGTAGATCCGTATCTTAAATTTAATATGATCCGGTTGTTTAATTATAGGAGTATCCAGTGTTGGTGATCTATTGTTATTTTCCCCGGTATTTTCTGACACTTCTAAAAAACTAAAATAACTCCAAAATATTACCGCTGCACATCGCAGCCGCGAAAATTGCGCTATCGCCGAATTTATAACGGCGAGTGCCATTGCCGCGTGTATCGCGGCCACGATCTCCTGCAGTAATTTTAAGTCCCTTTGTGGCGATACTGCACTTGCAATGCGCTAAGTACAGTATCGCCGCGAAGGGACTTAAAATCCAGTCCCGACGCCTTTGTTAAGGAATACGCCCACCCCGACCCCCGCATCGGCGGAGACCACCCGCTGCCGCTTCCCAGCAGCCCCTCCCAACCTCTTGCGGCAATCTCTGCTGGGGAGGGCCCGCAGCGGGTGGTTGCGACCACCCGCCGTGCACCCCCTCCCCAGCAGCCCCTCCAAGCCCCCTGCCCCGTCCCTATCAGGGCCTTTGAGGCACTTACAAGTGCCCTTTGGGGCTTAGGGGTCCCGCAGCTCAAACCGGCACCCCCTCCACGGCCCTTGTAAGGGCCCTTGCGGCACGGACAAGTGCCTTTGGCGGGGGTCCCGCAGCTTGAACCGGGACCCCCAGTGAGCGGATCTTAAAAGAGCCCTTGGGCGGCGTCTTCTTTCTTCCAGGCCTGGTGAGGCAGGCGCCGGCGACCTCAACAAGGCCGATGTTGCCGGTGTCTTGATCCGTCGTGACATCTTCGGGCTGGCGACTCCATCCCCACTCAGGTCGCCGATGCCAGGCAGGCTCACTGCGGCCGCCAGTGAACCCGCTGGCACCGCCGCCTCAGCGGAGCCGATGTTGTCAGACGCTTCTTTCTTCTATCTTCAGTCATCTACTGCGATGGCATCTGAGTTCCGCAGCGGAGTGCACCTCTTTATATAGGTTTGCAGAAAACCCTAATCCGTTTCTGATTGGTCAATTTTTTAATGCTTGGTTTACATGCTTTACATTAACCAATCAGATTTCATAAACTTTCCTGAAATCTAATTGGTTAATGTAAAGCATGTAAACCAAGCATTAAAAAATTGACGGATTAGGGTTTTCTGCAAACCTATATAAAGAAGTGCATTCCACTGCGGAACTTAGATGCCATCGCAGTAGATGGCTGAAGATAGAAGAAAGAAGCGTCTGGCATCATTGGCTCCGCTGAGGCCAGCGGTGCCAGCGGGCTCACTGGCGGCCGATGTGAGCCTGCCTGGCATCGGGGACCTGAGTGGGGTTGGTGTCGCCAGCCCGAAGACGCAACCCAAGGGCTCTTTTAAGAGCCGCACACTGGGGGTCCCGGTTGGAGCTGGGGCACACCTAAGCCCCAAAGGGTTCTTGTCAGAGCCGCAAGGGCAC
The DNA here is from genome assembly GCA_019447015.1 of Hymenochirus boettgeri. Taxonomy (NCBI): domain Eukaryota; kingdom Metazoa; phylum Chordata; class Amphibia; order Anura; family Pipidae; genus Hymenochirus; species Hymenochirus boettgeri. Next base: position 93,817,764 of record CM033472.1, on the reverse strand, counting down.
TTGTAAGTGCCGCAAAGGCCCTTACAAGGGCCGGGGAGGGGGGGCCCGGTTCGAGCTGCAGGACCCCAAAGGGCACTTTAAGAGCCGCAAAGGACCTGATAGGGCTTGGAGGGGGGTCCCGATTCGAGCTGTGGGACCCCTTAAGCCCCAAAAGGCCCTCTCAGGGCCCCGCTGGAGGGTGCATCCACCCCTCCAGCGGGCCCTTCCCCTCCCTGCCAGCGGCGGGGCAGGGGGCTTAGAGGGGCTGCTGGGGGGGGGGTCAAGAGTGAGGTGGGCGTGCCTCCGGGGCGGGTGCAACCACCACCGGGGGTTGTCTGCCCATTCCGCCGCAGGTGGCTAGTATCGTCTGCTTTCGCCACCTACTAGCAATGCGAAACAGTTACCGCCGCTTTATAAATAGAAGCGCGGTCGGGGTAACAGGTAAGTAGGCGTGAAGAGTTAAAGCCTCGTTAACTTTTCGTGCCGTTTTTCGAGTATAGATATCTTAGATATCTCCCTTTAACTGGTAGAGAGGAAGTTCCCCTGTATTTATTTACTAGATTATGATATTTTGTCTTTATTATCGTTCTGGTCATTTGTAATTGTTATACTATTACATTCGTTTTTATACATATTGCACTAGGTCATTTTATCTCTTTTACTTTTTATTGTTTTTCTGCATGCGGAGCACTTGCACTTTGTCCATCGCTGGCATTTAGATGCACTTTATGGTGAGTTTGGCTCTGATTTTCGAGCATATTGTACTCTGCCCAATCTTGGGCACTTTGATACACTGTTCCACTGTAGCGCCATCCTACACTCTCTCGGTGTGGATACAGCTGGGTGGTTCGTTATGGCTTAGTGGAGTAGTCTGTCTATACACATGTAGGCACAGTTACTGTATTGGGCTTTTGGGTCTCTACTTGCTCTTTGTGCTTGTTTACCTGGTTGTTACCTTTTTTTGAGTGTGGGGCAGTCCTATGTCTATGGCCGCATCTTCTGCTTAGTAGCTTGGACGTGGGAGGATCACTTGGGGGGCGGGCTAGGGGTGTGGGAGGGATGTGCACTTTAGTATTTATTTGTGTTTGTTCATTGGTATGTACCATGAAGAAGACCCATCAATCTCGGGTGAAACGCGTAGGCCTCAGACCTACCTTGCTTCTCTAGAATAAGTGCTTGGTACCTACATGGATATATATATTATTATATATATATATATATATATAGTTCAAAGGGTAAAGAGGTAGGTGCACACAAGGGGTCTTAATCCATATAAATTTTTATGTGCAACAACAAGGCCTTGTTGTTGCACTATTAATTATATTGATTAAGACCCTTGTGTGCACCTACCTCTTTACCCTTTGAACTGTCTATTGAATTTTTGGGTAGCACCAGGGGCGAAGTAGGGTTGGAGTGGGTGTGCCCTGATTTACGTTTCAGTTATATATATATATAATATATATATATATAAAGAATATAATAATTTAACATTTTTATGCTTTTAAAGCTAGGTCACACTACTATGCTCATGTGCTTACTTTAACGATTTGCAATCCGTTAGGGCTAGGCCACACTAATGCGCTTTTAAGCGTTCCGACCGCAATTACGGCCACACTAGTGTGCCGCTGTGAGCAGCACGTATGTATCCATCTAATCGGATTCACATGCGCTCCATTCTCGGGTCGCATGCCATCACCATTTTGATTCACATACACAGGTATCCCACCCCTCCCGAGACTCTCGGAAGTCTCCCTCAATCTGGGGTGGTCTCCTGCGAGACCACCCCAGACTCCTGCGACTGAGAGGAGACTCTAGTTCTTTTCCCAGTCACACCCCAGGAACGTCCCTAACCCCGCCTCCATCCAATCTCACGGCCACTATCCCCACTCCCTAAATGATGTCACAGTTGCCATGCCCATAGACCATGCCCCCTGACCATGCCCCCTTCCCCACCCTCCCTATTAGACTGAAATGGCAGGGTGTGATATCTGCATGCACTCTGATTATGCACTATGACAGGAAGAGCAGTGCAAACAGATTGCTGAGGCTATACTACAATGCACACGTGCAATGCAATCCTGTTAATATTCTGTTATCAGAATCGACAATGTGCGGGAAAAGCCTGTTACAGGCTGCGTGTGAATCGATCCATGAAATGTTGCATAATTGGAGTGCATGCAAGACGCAAAAAAAGGTTATGACGTATGCACTCCAAAAAGAGAGAAAAGACCAATTGGCCAACACAAATGTGCGCTTTTAACAATGCGATCGGATCACAATTTTTCACATATTGCCACATATTTCCGCCATTTGGCATATTGCGGGATATCAGCGCTCTTACTGATCCACATTTATAAAGTGCCGATAACAGCAGTATTGTGGAATGTTCAGTCATTTCATATTTTAGGTTTGGGGTGGTGAAAAAGGGCAAACTTAGCGCTGTACGGTGCAAGGGGCTGCTGGAAAGGGGGGGTGTCTCCCACTAGTAACCAATATGATTGATTAATATGTGACCATGCTGGTATAGGGGGGGGTCACGGGTAGTGGTGGTGCTGCCGCTAGTCTGCACCACTGAGGGGGTGTATGCACGGTTGGTATGAGGTTGGGTGTGAGGGGCATGTCCCACTAGTAACCAATATGATTGCTAGAATTAATTTGTGACCATATGATTGCTAGGATTGAAATATTAAGCAATTAAAATTGGATTTGGTCCTATATAAAGAGGTGCAAAAAAAGGTCCGTGGAACTCAGAAGTCATCCAAGGGATGACTTTGGGAACAAAATGCTGTCAGCGGCAATGGTGGTGCAGCGTCAGTATAATGATGGTGGTGCATCAGTGGCCACGTTGTCATTGACCGGCAGAGGCATCATTGGCAGCAAGAAGGAAGATGTTGGAGACTGTAAATGGCTCTTATTAGAGCCACAAGGGCTCTTTTAATAGCCAATGGGGGTCCTTGTTTCAAGCTGCAGGACCCTCAACTTAGCCACTTCTAATTGCCGGGGGGAGGCTACCGGTTTTGAGCTGGGGGACCCCAAAAGGCACTTGTCAGGTCCACAGGGAGGGGGGTCCCAGTTTCTAACTGAGGGTCCCCTTAAGCCCCAAAAGGCAAATTCCTGGGGAGTTGGGGGAGACCCCTTCTTGTGCGCACCCTACCATGGGGGGTACCACTAGTGGGACATACCCCATCTTCCCAGCAGCCCCTTGCACAACCCGCCTCGACCCCTCGTGTGCCACAGTCCACCACAGCATCATTTTCTCTCTTTTCGGCACAATACTATCTTTATTGCGGCGACATTAAGTACATTATCGCAGCAAAAAGAGCGAAACAGTATCGTTGCACTTAACAGCAGTGATACTTTTAGCTGCAAAAACAATTGGCTTTATAAATATGGCGATAATAATGATAATTTTGCATGTAAAATTGCGGGTGTTAACAAAGGGTTAGAAATATGCCCCTTAGTGTAGAAGAAAGAACAGAATATTGCTATTGAGGGATCACTTCATAACTAACTGACTTGAAGCAGCCATGCTAGAAGATGGCAAATGTATGAAACAGTCAAGCTCCAACCAGACTAAGCCCAGCTCCACATGGACCAGTGCGTCACAGTGTTAGCCCTAAGGCTAGGAATGGCAAACAAGTGGTAAGGAGAGAACCAAGCGGGGGGCAGAAAAACCAAGGAAAGATTAGGAGCCTGATCCAGTCGAACCAGAATGTGGTCTAGCAAGAGAGGATCTGGAAACCAAGGTGCCCAGGTAAGAGTTATTATACCTAATAGAGAAAAAGCACTCCCACGCTTGTATAGGACTATTTTACACAAACTAATTATGGCTAAAACTAAACAGTATAAAGTCAAGCCACAGGAAATATTAATATCAATATGATCCCGGAAAAAATGTGTGTGTGTGTGTGTGTTTAGCACTCACGGGTCTTAGTGAAGCAAAAACGGTGTTTGTTCACCAGAACAACATGTTATCATGTTTCTGTGCCTTTGCAGGGCCATCATAAGAATATCTGAAGCATAATGAGGTAAGTACTTATATACGTATCCACCAACAACACAATAGAGTGAAGGGGTGTAGACCAAGGACGTGCAACATACAGCAATACAGCAAAAATGCATGATAAATATAAAGTGTCACAGTGCATAACGAAAGTGCTTGGTGCAAAAAAGATATATGTAGAGTATTAAAAATATAAAAAGATTGGCTTCTCTAGCAATTCAAGTTACTAAATTTAAATAAACATTAGAACAGCGCTAATTGGTGTTAATATTATCATCATTCAATATAAAGAAATCAGCTAGCTAATCGACACTGAAGCACAAAGACTCAGAGTGTAATTCACATCATAAGGAAATTATGTTGCAACCGGCATACAGTACAACGGATACATAAGTATCAACTATCGCTACTTGCTGATAGCTGATTTAAAAAACACAAGGAGGAATATTGTAAAGAGTTCAACAGGTAGAACAGGTAAATCAATATGGCAATATAAGGATATTATGTCAAGAAACCATGATTATAGGAAACACTGGAGGGACCATTGTTTGTTAAGTCCACGGGGAGTGAGGGTTTCCAGTTGGGAGATCCATTTCGCTTCTCTGCATAGCAGACTGTTTTCAGCATCCATTCTTTGTACAATATCAGGTGACAGACTACCCACTGGGTGATTTAGTAAACTGCAATGTTTGGAAACTGCCATGTCACCATATTTACTTGAGGTATTGCGATCCTTATCTGCCAGGGCCTGTCTAATAGACATCCTGTGATTTGCCATTCTGTCTCTAAAGCTCCTTGACGTTTTCCCAATGTAAACCAGACCACATGGGCACAAGATATAATAAATTATATTTTTGCTGGTACACGAAAACCTGCCCCTGATTGCAATACAGTTTCCCCTATAGGGATAGGGAAAGGAATTACCAGAGAGTATACCATTGCATGTGGTACAGTTTGGGCACCTATAGCAACCCATTTTGGTCTGTGGTTGACTTATTTCCCTGATTATCTGTTTTAACCAAGATGTTTCTCAGTGACCGCCCACGTATATATTTATGTTGGAGAGTGGTATTCCTAAATCAAAGTAATTTATCTATTTTAACTATTTCCCAATGTTGGTTAATAAACCTTTTCACAATCTGGCTTTTGGGGTTATATTCAGTGTATAATCCACTATAAAACCCCTATAGCTAAATATCTGTGTAGCGGTAAATAACAGTCCACAACGCCAAGACAGTCTTAGTTCCCAGTTGGAACTGCCAACAAGTACAGACCGGATTTAAAGTTTTTGCTGAATGTGGAGGTTCCCCGCTCGGTGTCACAAACTTGGAGCAGGATGTGGGAGTGCCGTCCAGTTTGGGGTATGTTGGTGGTGAAGTTATTGATGTTACACCCAGGCCACACCCATTTTGGGATATATTGGTGGTGAAGTTATTGGTGTTACACCCAGGCCACACCCACTAATGACTATATTAAGCAATTATTGCTGCTGGTCCATGTGACCTATAGATATTACAGTGTGAGTGCCCATGTCCTTACTGGATATGGTATAATGATGGTACTTTAGGGTCCCCCAGTGGGACACTGTTGGTGGTTAAATTTGTATTTTTTCCATCAGTTGCACCGGTACTGATTGTACCTTAAATGTATATATATAATCCTATTTTTTGAGTAATTTATTGTATTACTTCACAATCTTTGTTCCCAGTGGTTACCAGTTGGAGCTGTACATTTGGCCCGGCTCCCGACCTTGCACATTGGTTAAGAAATACCCAGGACGGTGGTGGCTGGCGTATTGCAATACCTCTTAGTAAACACAGAGCTCTTGAGTGTGGTAGGACTGTATGCAGAGTACGGATGAGGTTTGAAGGCGGGTTAAGAGACCCTCTTAATACAAGCATCCATCAGCACATGGTGAAGAAGGGCCGGGGGATAAGTCATGAAGTCGCAGTAAGGCCTTTACTTTGGATTGTCTACTGTGTCCTCATAGTGGGAAAACGCTATTACACTATCACTCTTTACCCTATATTGGACTGTGTGGCTGTGTTATGCTGTTGCACTTTATTGAGCTCAGTGAATGTCTTTATTTGTTCTGTTACATGCCTATGCTAAGGCCAAGTACTACCTTTTAGATGAGACTCAGCCTTGGAGTACAGTAGGGAAAAGGTTTTTTTTTTTTTGTTTTACAGTCAACCACCTGGATGGGACTCATATTCTTAGAGATCGGGGACACATTTATTGACACATTTATGTATTTATGTGAATTTAGGCCTATGAGTTTTTTATGGACTGGTTTTTAGATGTAATAATATTTTATAATATTTGGTGTGAATCTGCATTGAATAAATGTTTAGTGCTTGAGGGCTATTTCTACAGTAAATGGTCAGGGGGATCACTCTGAATCTCTAAAAGTTTGTGGGTAATATGATTACTACTTATATGTAATCTGTTCTTAACAAAGTCAAGAATATGATCCGGGAAAAAAAATCCCAGTATCTTTCCCATCACTGATGTTAAACATACAGGTATTTAATTACCAGGCTGTGAATGACTACCTTTATGAATATTAGTCCCATTACTTTCCACACAGTTATACATTCTCTGTTCTCATCTTTTTACTATTAATATATTTAAAAAAACATTTTCATATTGGTCTTACCATAATCAGCTATCAGTGTCTATTTTAGCTAACTTAATTGCTTTTTTGGAATCCTTATTACAATTTTGATAATTCATGAAGGATTGTTCTGTTCCCTCTGAATTTAAAATTTAAATGACTCTTTTTTTCTTTTCATTTCCCCTTTTACATGAGCATTAAGTCATGCAGGTGCAGGCCTATTTCGTTTTATATTTGATCCTTCAATCAGGGTACCTGAAGGGACAGGGTATATAGCGTACCTTTAAAAGGAAGTCAAAGATCTGAGTCTAGCTGAGAGAGACAGTTCAGTGTGCCAAAGCTTCAGTGTGGCAAAGTTACAGAGACTGACGCTTGGATATAGGTGAACTTGGCTGCCTTGTGCTGGAGCACTGGAGCTCTATACTGAAGTAAAGGTGCCAGATGCTTGAATACTAGAGCATGGTTTAGGAATATCAGAGTACTGGAGCTGGAACCTGAAGGACTAAAGCTGGTAATGGAGGATAGTAGCTGGATACAAATATAGTAGCTGGGTACAGATGCTGGAGCTGGAAATTGGAAGAGGTACAGGAACACAGAAGGCAAGACTGGATACAGAGCGAGCTTCCACAAAAGCAGGGAGCCAGCGAATGAGAGGCTATGTACAGGCACCAGATGTAGAAGTGCCTTTTTAAATCTTCACGCCAGCTGGCATCTGGACATTGTGGAATCACAACGTTGATATCCTGACCATTGATGCCTATGTCACCCTACTGGAGTGAAGCAGGTAAGTTCCTAAAAGATATACAGGGTTATTCAATAAAAGTTCTTATCCTTAAAAATAGTGCTAATTTTGCTCCAACCAATCAGATGTTAGCTTTCAAATAGTACATAACATCCGATTGGTTAGGGCAAAATTAGCACCATTTTTAACGATAAGAACTTTTATTACATCTCCTGATTATTTTAGTTGCATAATAGTTTAAATCCCCTTTAAAATCAGTCAACTCCGTTAAGTATCTTTACCTAAGAACATACCACTTTTAATAGCATAAAATTTGCTTCCTAAACTTAAGATGATCTATCTTGATAATAATATCCATTTTAGGGATGGACAGTCCTTTAAATGACATTATATCATGGTCACTATTTCCTAAGCTTTACTTACTTACTTCTCTACATTGATCTCAGCGTTATTAGATATTACCATATCCAACAAAGCATACTTTTAGTAGAAATTTTTACAATCTGTGAGAAAATGCTTGTGGAGAAAATTTGGGAATTTATTACCTTTTGAGGGGTCAGGGTTATTGAAATCCCCCATGACTTTGCACATACTCCTTTCAACAGACAGCCAAATCATTTCATTACAATTTATTGCTTTAACTTTATAATTTATATCCAGCAACTTTTTTTAAAATTAGATTCAACATTTGTTTAACAAATACCCCCCTTCTTATTACTCTATCATGTCAAAACAAAGGAGTAACCTTTTAATTTGCTGCCCAGTCATCTGAATTATTTAGACCATGTTTTATCTACCAATAACATCATAATTTTATTAGTTCTAATTTCCAATTCTTCCTTGCATTTGTAAACATGTAAATTTATAATTATCATTTCATTATGTAGACATTTTTATGTACATGCCGCCTGCCTTCCTCTATTCACTATCTACCCCAGTGAGTCCACAGTACCCTCACTTAAGTTTAAAATCTCCTTCAACCCTCTACTATCTTCTCGATTATCAGTGCGGTGCCGTTAGCTGAAGAAAAGTGTGCCCAGATTTCTAAAAACACAAATTTCTCCTCCTTTACTCCCAATCTCTTGTTGCCTCTTGTAGCAACATATATCAGAAAATACTACTCTAGAGGTCCTTGCTTTAACATGAACTCTAACTCAAGGAAATCATTTCCCCCTCCTCTTAGTTTGTCATTGGCACCAAGACCACTGTGTCACACCCAGTCCCACCCAATAATCTGTATGCATGATCTACCACATGTCGATCCTTAGCACCATGAAGCAACACATGGGTTCACTATGTAGGGTTGTGGGGCAAATAAACATATACACTTTTCTAGTAATGGAATCCCCTACCTTACCACTGCCTAGCCTACCTGAAACTTGGTTCTCTCCCCACCTATATTAGAGATACTGGCCCCACTGGTGCTCTTACCTGCTCCATACATGCTTTCTAAGTTATTCTTCACAAGGCAAATTATTTCAAATTTAAACTGTAATGTACATACATTGTTTTAGCTATAACAACATCTAGATTCTTCTTTCCTATACCAACACCTTGATGCTAAAAATAATCTGTTACATAAAATAGAATGCACTACTGCAATTCACAAGATAATTTTAATAGTTTTCACTGTACATAAGGCTCAACTGTTTTGATTATTAGTGGTATGTTGGTATTAAGGGGTGATAATTAAAAAGTAATACTGCTAAATTAAAATTGTGGGGGGTGGAGCTCTATACTGGAGTAAAGGTGCCAGATGCTTGAATACTAGAGCATGGTTCAGGAATAGCAGAGTACTGGAGCTGGAACCTGAAGAACTAAAGCTGGTAATGGAGGATAGTAGCTGGATACGAATACAGTGCGGGTACAGATGCTGGAGCTGGAAATTGGAAGAAGTACAGGAACAAAGAAGGCAAGGCTGGATTACAGAGCGAGTTTCCACAAAAGCAGGGGCTAGCGGTTGAGAGGCTATGTACAGGCACTGGATGTATAGAGATACAGAGCGAGTTTCCACAAAAGCAGGGAGCTAGCGGTTGAGAGGCTATGTACAGGCACTGGATGTATAGAGAAGTGCCTTTTTAAATCTTCACGCCAGCCGGCATCTGAACATTGTGGCATCACAACGTTGATACGCCGACCATTGACGCCTACATCACCCTACTGGAGTGAGGCAGGTAAGTTCCTAAAAGATATCATTTTAGTTGTATGATAGTTTAAATCCCCTTTAAAATCAGTCCAACTCTATTAAGTTTTTTTCCCTAAGGACATACCACTTTTAATAGCATAAAATTTGCTTTCCTAAACTTAAATTATGTCAGGCTTATCTAGTGATCTATCTTCTGAGCGGGTGCCAAAGCTCTTAGAGAATACTATCAGTAGGATTTCCAGGAAACACAAGCACCTTTCACATCTGTAACTACAATGATGTTGAGGTTTGGGGGGAATGATCTATCTTGATAATAATATCCATTTTAGGGATGGACATGTCCTTTAAATGACATTATATCATGGTCACTATTTCCTAAGCTTTACATTACTTTCCTCTCTACATTGAGCTCAGCGTTATTAGATATTACCATATCCAACAAAACATACTTTTAGTAGAGATTTTTACAATCTGTGATAGAAAATGCTTGTGGAGAAAATTTGGGAATTTAATACCTTTTGAGGGGTCAGGGTTATTGAAATCCCCCATGACTTTGCACATACTCCTTTCAACAGACAGCCAAATCATTTACATTTACAATTTATTGCTTTAACTTTATAATTTATATCCCAGCAACTTTTTTTTAAAATTTAGATTCAACATTTGTTTAACATAAATACCCCCCTTCTTATTTACTCTATCATGTCAAAACAAGGAGTAACCTTCTTAATTTGCTGCCCAGTCATCTGAATTATTTAGCCATGTTTCTTATCTACCAATAACATCATAATTTTTATTAGTTCTAATTTTCCAATTCTTCCTTGCATTTGTAAACATGTAAATTTATAATTATCATTTCATTTATGTAGACATTTTATGTACATGCCTGCCTGCCTCTCCTCTATTCACTATCTACCCCAGTGATGTCCACAGTACCCTCACCTTCCAAGTTTAAAATCTCCTTCAACCCTCTACTCATCTTCTCCGATTATCAGTGCGGTGCCTGTAGCTGACAGAAAAGTGTGCCCAGATTTCTAAAAACACAAATTTCTCCTCCTTTACTCCCAATCTCTTGTTGCCTCTTGTAGCAACATATATCAGAAAATACTACTCTAGAGGTCCTTGCTTTTAACATGAACTCTAACTCAAGGAAATCATTTCCCCCCTCCTCTTAGTTTGTCATTGGCACCAAGACCACTGTGTCACACCCAGTCCCACCCAATAATCTGTATGCATGATCTACCACATGTCGATCCTTAGCACCATGAAAGCAACACATGGTTCACTATGTAGGGTTGTGGTGGCAAATAAACATATACACTTTTCTAGTAATGGAATCCCCTACCATTACCACCTGCCTAGCCTACCTGAAACTTGGTTCTCTCCCTACCTATATTAGAGATACTGGCCCCACTGGTGCTCTCAACCTGCTCCATACATGTTGTTATTCTTCATACAAGGCAAATTTATTTCAAATTTAAACTGTAATGTACATACATTGTTTTAGCTATAACAACATCTAGATTCTTCTTTCCTATACCAACACCTTGATGCTAAAAATAATCTGTTACATAAAATAGAATGCACTACTGCAATTCACAAGATAATTTTAATAGTTTTTAACTGTACATAAGGCTCAACTGTTTTGATTATTAGTGGTATGTTTGTTATTAAGGGGTGATAATTAAAAAGTAATACTGCTAAATTAAAATTGTGGGAGCTGGAGCTCTATACTGGAGTAAAGGTGCCAGATGCTTGAATACTAGAGCATGGTTCAGGAATAGCAGAGTACTGGAGCTGGAACCTGAAGAACTAAAGCTGGTAATGGAGGATAGTAGCTGGATACGAATACAGGCGCTGGGTACAGATGCCGGAGCTGGAAATTGGAAGAAGTACAGGAACAAAGAATGCAAGGCTGGTTACAGAGCGAGTTTCCACAAAAGCAGGGAGCTAGCGGTTGAGAGGCTGGGGGAGACAAGTTGTCTGTGCTGGATTTTTTTTTTTTACCTATTATTATATGGAATAATACGCTACCTATGGAATAATATGGATATAACTTCACCTTGGAGTTCCCTGACCTCTATAAAAGTACTCGGCCTGACGGCCTCATGCTTTTATATGGTCAGGGAACTCCTGGTGGCGCAATCTCCTTATATTACACGTAGGTAGCGTTATTATCCTATATATATGATGAAGTTTATAGTAGTAGCACAATGTATATTAGTAAAGCCAAGCTACCAGTGGGTATAATAAATTATGACACCTACGAAACATATGTAGCACAGTAGCAGTGCAGCTCCTCTCTCTCCCCCCCCTCCGCATACCTTTACTGTTGTAATGCTGGAGATAAGGTGGCAAGTGCTGAGCTGCTTCTCCACCTACAACTTTCACCTCTGCTGCTCTTTGCTCAGACGACTTTATATAGCCAGCTGTTTCATTTTTTCATTTGAGATCGCTAATGCGTGCAGAGATTAGGAGAGCAGAGTTTGAATTTGCTGCTCACTTTGCACAATAGCGATCTTGGTGTAATGGAAGGCAGGCAGTTCAGGAGACTGAAACAAGACCCTGCCCATACATAGAGACCGCATACAGGGTAACTAAAAAAATTTGCTTAATGATGGTACAGACACCCCTGTCTCTGCGGACCAATCAGACGTGCCAGAATGCCCTGATTGCACGAGTCCAACCACTGCCACTACTTCCTGCTCCTTGATATTGCTTCTATTCCTGTGTTCCTGCAAACACAGGAATAGAAAAATAAAGTGTAACAAATTGCCACTTTTCTGGTTTCACCAGGGTCGTGTGCCGTAAGCATTCATTTGTTATTGGCCCTGCTATGAGGAATCCATTAGACCATTAGAGCAGTACATGTGTATATTTTATTTATCTCCTTTTCTGCTGCAAATGTGTAAAGTTTATATTCTGATTTACAATAGCACCCTGGATAGCTGTATTTTCTGAAACTACACTTTAACTGTAAATATATAACTACTGTATGCTAAAAAACTACAAGACATGAGAACTGACATCACCCACACGTCAACAGAACCTTGTTTCCTCTGTTTATTATTCTCAAAGAGCATCCCCCCCCATCTTTTTATTTACCTAAAGGAGACTTGAAGATTGAGAATGCTATTACAAACATTCATTTACTGTTTTTTAGTGAGATCACTGTACTTATTTTCTTTATCTCTATGCTCTGGATTACTCACAGTAATAATAGTTTAGTTGTGACAGTGGTTTCTCTTTTTTTTACTCTTGTATCCTGTATCCTCGCATGTGTGTGTGTTTCTACCTGTTTTTTACCCGGTTTTCTAGATGGTTCCTGTCATTGGCATGTTTTAATGGTTTTCTTATTTTCTTTTTTGCCTTATTTCTGGGGAGGTGGTTGGAGCAGTCCTCTCTACACCTATCAAAGTATTGACCATGTTCGAAGGGTGGACAGGACTATAAAGGGTTATTCAATAAAAGTACTTATCGTTACAATGGTGCTAATTTTAACCGCTACCAATCAGATGTTAGCTTTCAATTTTAAATAAAATCTGATTGGTTGGGGCAAAATTAGCACCATTTTTAACGATAAGACTTTTTTGAATCTCCTGATAGCCTCTATCACCTCCATCCCATTTCCATTATTTTTTACTGTATTGTGTATGCTGGGCGAATGGGAGAAATAGGTCTTCTAGATAGTGTCAGGGCATTTACCCAGAGGCTGGGCAATTATATGGAAGTCGCGCTAACCCGCTAGCGCACCTTTAACTCCATAACCGATTTTTGCTGGTTACGTAAAAGACACCTGTGCATCCGGCGTTCCGTTAGCGCAGATTTTAACGTGTGCAACCACAAAGTTGAATCGGGTTCGAGCTACATTTTAGCAACTTTATATTTCATGCTCTAGAAACAGACAAGTATTAGCAATAGAGTATGCTGATGATCTCCAGCTTATTCATTTCAAACTATAAATTAATACTTTATGAATGTTAAAAAAACAAATTGTAAAAAAAAATTTTTGATATTCATACAACGGATTCCTCAAATCCAACATGAAAAGGGGACGGCGTCAATCACACAGGAATACATTACTTATTGCCATGTTGCTGCTATTCAAAGCAAACTCTTCTAATGTTTCAGTTTATAAAATGTAATCCAGGGAGGTGTAATGAAAATGAATCTTCTCATTTGCACTTGTTTCAAAGGTGATTCCATCATCACCATATGAAGATACACTGTCCCTCAATGAGAAATTATTTCAGCTAAATGAATCCCAAAGGTTTGATACTAATGTAGACAAAGCCACAAAACTCCGAGCTGTAGATCAAGATCTATTTTTTTTTTCTGCATTATTTTCTGCTTCACTGATCTATCATAAAACAACAGCTGCTGGACAGAAAAATATGAAGTACAGTAAACATGCCACTAAAATCCACCCTGATTGTACAATGGATTACATTAGCCTTCTTTAAAGGCACAAATGGTAAGATGGTAGTGGCATGTAAGTACTAAGATACATCTTTTGCTGATGATGCTTTTATACAGGTGCACCATAATGACAAGTTGTATTTATTGTTTGCTCCCTGTGCACTACCACTGTTACCTTGCCAGATGTTAGCTGCCTTGTCTGAAGAAGAAAAAAACACTTCCCTAAAAGCAAACTGATTTCATGTTTTATGATGGTATGATTTTGTCCAAATGTTGTTTCAATTAGAATATGCAGTTCTTCCAATTACAGATGATGGAACTGATGAGCAATTACACTGAAAGTTCTGGCAGTATAACAAATAATACCATTTCTCAAACTGCTAAACTAATAGAAGGCTTATTAAGAAGAATTTCTCTTTTAAAATAGGAATTGCAATTTCACAAAAATCTGTTCTAAACTTGCCCATTCGTTATTTCTGGTAATTATCCATTTCAGCCATGAAGTTGATATGGTTTCTTAAGTATAATAGCTAAAGGATATGATTGGTAAGATTTATTTTTGTTTATATATTAGATAGAGTTTTTGCTTTTCACATATAAGTGAAAAATAAGGGAAAAAAATAGGAATTAAAAACAGGGAACTGTAAACTAGTTGCCCTTTAGTCTTCTTGTTCTTACAGGATTTGGCCAGTAGGGCCGCTGTGTTAAAATATAAATAGGACAGCAGTCATGTGCTCTCTCTTTCTACTTCCTGGAGTTTCCCAGAGGATAGGGGGAGAGCCAGGGACCTTGATAACAGGTAGGACCAGTTAATGTGAGATTATATTCTGTTATAGATTACTCCAGTAGATATACTAGTAGGTGTAGGGTAGCTAGTGAGCAGCCTGAGTTTCAACACAGAGATTTAGTAAGGACTAGAGTCCTGGGTATACCACCCAAGAATAAGGACATAGTGCAAGATACAGGGGTAGAAGATTCCACTACAGTGACCTGAGAGCTGGGGTGGCAATAACAGGGGTTCATGTAGGGTTCATGACAGGGCAGGATAGAAAGGATGGGTTGCTAGGGGGAGTGTTAATGCCAACCTTTAGGGATTGGGTTAAAAATTGGGGGTTAGCAAATGGAGGGTAATGTAGCTTTGAAAGGGGTAGGCTTCAGGGGATAGGCACCTTTTTGACAGAGATGGAACAAGTACAGCATGGCGCACCTCTAGCTTAATGGAGAGATCAGAGAGCAGCAATCCAGAAGGGGAAGGCTAGTTGCGGCAGCTATTCCAACAGGGAGACCGGGAAGGAACACCCAATGCAGCCCATGTATAACAGGCAAGCGCCAGGTGAGAGCTGCACGGCCAAAGCACAAGGGCCCAAGGAAGGTCCGCAGGGAAGGCAGGCGTGGACACACCACCCTCATGGATTGTCAGCACCGGTGAGTACCACATCCAAAGGGCAAGCAGGTAGCGTAACAACCCAATACACCCCCCGACAATCGCAGCCTGGTTTTCAGGTCAGGGCACAAGCAGCATTCCTGGTCCTCAGCCATGACACATACAGCACACCAGGACACAAGCTGCAGCCAACTGGTCCTCAGCCAGGGTATAAACAGCCCACTTCAGCACAACCCCACCTACAGTGTGCAGACAGAGGTGGGGGGCAGGGGCATGGAATCCCAGCAAACAGCACCATAGCAAGATCCCTGGAATACCACAACAGCTATTCCACCCATGAATGTGACTCAACAACCTGATTCTCAGACAGCGCAAGATAATACAGGTATTCACACCATTCACTAAACACTTCACAACAAAAGTTAAGGGACCAACTTCAAGGATCGTAACAATTTCATAAATCGTTTAAGGCAGCTATTATTAAATTGGGACAACACACAGACTAGTCAACTTACCACAACAAGAACATTAGCCACAGGGCCATCCACACAGGTTGTGGATCAAGGCCGGTCAGGATGGAAATTCAGAAGCCACTACCACCTCCTCATGAGACCGATAGTCCAAATGCAACAGGCGACATACACCGAAACACCGGCTCGGCAATTGAATCCTCAGTGCCCATTTCAGATTTGGCTCATCTCATTAGACTCACAAGACCACTCAAACAGGACCTCAAGGTTGGGCAGTCATCCTCTACCAATTTAACGGTCGCTCTTACTTTATGTCCAAAACCAACACCAGCCCCCAGCTACACATGTTTACTGACCCGGCGGGAGCATAGACTTCGGGGCATACTTTGCCGGAGCAAGTTGTGCTTGCTCCAGCCTCTGCCTCTTAAGGTTCGACCACTGTCTCCGGAGGGCCAAACAGTGGGCTGGCAGACAATACTTTATGCAGTGTATAAAGTATATAGTGCTAGTGGCATGGTACTGTACATGCCTGATGCCCATTGAGAAGCATCATATCCCTTGGCCAGGAAATACCTGTATTTATTTATAATTAAGATGATGCAAGTAATTTTTTAAGCATACACACATTTAAAAGGATTATGATGTAAAAACAAGGGCTGTGAAAAGACTTTTCTTTATATTGATCCATTGTTGAGCAGTCTGGCTAACCAAGTGCTTAGCAATGGATTAAAATGCACGATCAGTAAGACAAAGGACTATATTTTAAAAGACATTTTGAACAATATCGATAGTAGTATTTAGACACCATCATAAAAAAAATCACACAATTAATTTAGCATTATTGCTCCTTTTAAATATCACCCCTTAATAACAAACATACCACTAATAATCTAAACAGTGAGCCTTTTGTACAGTTAAAACATATTAAGATTACCTTGTGAATTGCAGTATGTGCATTCTATTTTATGTAACAGATTATTTCACCATCAAGGTGTTGGTATAGGAAAGAAGGATCTAGATGTTGGTACAGCTAAAACAATGTATGTACATTACAGTTTAAATATAAAATGAATTAGCCTTGTATGGAGAATAACTTAGAAGTAGCATGTATGGAGCAGGTAGAGAGCACCAGTGGTGCCTGTAGAGAATCCTACTAGTATTCTCTAAGAGCATTGGCACCCGCTCAGAGGATAGATCCCCAATAAGCCTGACATAATTTAAGTTTAGGAAAGCAAATTTTATGCTATTAAAAGTGTTATGTCCTTAGGGAAAAAAACTTAATAGAGTTGGACTGATTAAAGGGGATTTAAACTATCATACAACTAAATGATATCTTTTGGACTTACCTGCCTCACTCCAGTAGGGTGATGTAGCGTCAATGGTCGGCGTATCAACGTTGTGATGCCACAATGTTCAGATGCCGGCTGGCGTGAAGATTTAAAAAGGCACTTCTCTATACTCCAGTGCCTTTACCATTACAGAGCGAGTTTCCACAAAAGCAGGGAGCTAGCGGTTGAGAGGCTATGTACAGGCACTGGATGTATAGAGAAGTGCCTTTTTAAATCTTCACGCCAGCCGGCATCTGAACATTGTGGCATCACAACGTTGATACGCCGACCATTGACGCCTACATCACCCTACTGGAGTGAGGCAGGTAAGTTCCTAAAAGATATCATTTTAGTTGTATGATAGTTTAAATCCCCTTTAAAATCAGTCCAACTCTATTAAGTTTTTTTCCCTAAGGACATACCACTTTTAATAGCATAAAATTTGCTTTCCTAAACTTAAATTATGTCAGGCTTATCTAGTGATCTATCTTCTGAGCGGGTGCCAAAGCTCTTAGAGAATACTATCAGTAGGATTTCCAGGAAACACAAGCACCTTTCACATCTGTAACTACAATGATGTTGAGGTTTGGGGGGAATGATCTATCTTGATAATAATATCCATTTTAGGGATGGACATGTCCTTTAAATGACATTATATCATGGTCACTATTTCCTAAGCTTTACATTACTTTCCTCTCTACATTGAGCTCAGCGTTATTAGATATTACCATATCCAACAAAACATACTTTTAGTAGAGATTTTTACAATCTGTGATAGAAAATGCTTGTGGAGAAAATTTGGGAATTTATAGCATAAAATTTGCTTTCCTAAACTTAAATTATGTCAGGCTTATCTGGGGATCTATCCTCTGAGCGGGTGCCAATGCTCTTAGAGAATACTAGTAGGATTCTCTACAGGCACCACTGGTGCTCTCTACCTGCTCCATACATGCTACTTCTAAGTTATTCCACTGGTGCTCTCTACCTGCTCCATACATGCTACTTCTAAGTTATTCTCCATACAAGGCTAATTCATTTTATATTTAAACTGTAATGTACATACATTGTTTTAGCTGTACCAACATCTAGATCCTTCTTTCCTATACCAACACCTTGATGGTGAAAATAATCTGTTACATAAAATAGAATGCACTACTGCAATTCACAAGGTAATCTTAATATGTTTTAACTGTACAAAAGGCTCCACTGTTTAGATGATTAGTGGTATGTTTGTTATTAAGGGGTGATATTTAAAAAGGAGCAATACTGCTAAATTAAAATTGTGTGATTTTTTTTTATGATGGTGTCTAAATACTACTATCGATATTGGTTCAAAATGTCTTTTAAAATATAGTCCTTTGTCTTACTGATCCTGCATTTTAATCCATTGCTAAGCACTCTGGTTAGCCAGACTGCTCAACAATGGATCAACATAAAGAAAAGTCTTTTCACAGCCCTTTGTTTTTACATCATAATTTCCTTTTAAATGTGTGTATGCTTAAAAAATTACTTTGCATCATCTTAATCTATAAATAAATACAGGTATTTCCTGGCCAAGGGATATGATGCTTCTCAATGGGCATCAGGCATGTACAGTACCATGCCACTAGCACTATATACTTTATACACTGCATAAAGTATTGTCTGCCAGCCCACTGTTTTGGCCCTCCGGAGACAGTGGTCGAACCTTAAGAGGCAGAGGCTGGAGCAAGCACAACTTGCTCCGGCAAAGTATGCCCCGAAGTCTATGCTCCCCGCCGCGTCAGTAAACATGTGTAGCTGGGGGCTGGTGTTGGTTTTGGACATAAAGTAAGAGCGACCGTTAAATTGGTAGAGGATGACTGCCAAACCTTGAGGTCCTGTTTGAGTGGTCTTGTGAGTCTAATGAGATGAGCAAAATCTGAAATGGGCACTGAGGATTCAATTGCCGAGCCGGTGTTTCGGTGTATGTCCGCCTGTTGCATTTGGACTATCGGTCTATGAGGAGGTGGTAGTGGCTTCTGAATTTCCATCCTGACCGGGCCTTGATCCACAACCTGTGTGGATGGCCCTGTGGCTAATGTTCTTGTTGTGGTAAGTTGACTAGTCTGTGTGTTGTCCCAATTTAATAATAGCTGCCTTAAACGATTTATGAAATTGTTACGATCCCTTGAAGTTGGTCCCTTAACTTTTGTCTGTGAAGTGTTTAGCTGAATGGTGTGAATACCTGTATTATCTTGCGCTGTCTGAGAATCAGGTTGTTGAGTCACATTCATGGGTGGAATAGCTGTTGTGGTATTCCAGGGATCTTGCTATGGTGCTGTTTGCTGGGATTCCATGCCCCTTGCCCCCCACCTCCTGTCTGCACACTGTAGGTGGGGTTGTGCTGAAGTGGGCTGTTTATACCCTGGCCTGAGGACCAGTCGGCTGCACCGCTTGTGTCCTGAGGTGTGCTGTATGTGTCATGGCCTGAGGACCAGGACATGCTGCTTGTGCCCTGACCTGAAAACCAGGCTGCGCATTGTCGGGGGGTGTATTGGGTTGTTACGCTACCTGCTTGCCCTTTGGATGTGGTACTCACCGGTGCTGACAATCCATGAGGGTGGTGTGTCCACGCCTGCCTTCCCTGCGGACCATTCCTTGGGCCCTTGTGCTTTGGCCGTGCAGCTCTCACCTGGCGCTTGCCTGCTTTCATACTGGGCTGCATTGGGTGTTCCTTCCCCGGTCTCCTCCTGTTGGAATAGCTGCCGCAACTAGCCTTCCCCTCTCTGGATTGCTGCTCTCTTGATCTCCTCCATTAAGCTATTGAGGTGCGCCATGCTGTACTTGTTCCATCTCCCTGTCAAAAAGGTGCCTATCCCCTGAAGCCTACCCCTTTCAAAGCTACATTACCCTCCCATTTTGCTAACCCGCCAATTTTTAACCCAATCCCTAAAGGCTTGCCATTAACACCTCCCCCTAGCAACCCATCCTTTCTATCCTGCCCTGTCATGAACCCCTTACATGAACCCCTGTTATTGCCACCCCAGCTCTCAGGTCACTGTAGTGGAATCTTCTACCCCTGTATCTTGCACTATGTCCTTATTCTTGGGTGGTATACCCAGGACTCTAGTCCTTACTAAATCTCTGTGTTGAAACTCAGGCTGCTCACTAGCTACCCTACACCTATCTATATCTACTGGAGTAATCTATAACAGAATATAATCTCACATTAACTGGTCCTACCTGTTATCAAGGTCCCCTGGCTCTCCCCCTATCCTCTGGGAAAACTCCAGGAAGTAGAAAGAGAGAGCACATGACTGCTGTCCTATTTATATTTTAACACAGCGGCCCCCTACTGGCCAAATCCTGTAAGAACAAGAAGACTAAAGGGCAACTAGTTTACAGTTCCCTGTTTTTTTAATTCCTATTTTTTTCCCTTATATTTTCACTTATATGTGAAAAAGCAAAAACTTCTATCTAATATATAAACAAAAATAAATCTTACCAATCATATCCTTTAGCTATTATACTTAAGAAACCATATCAACTTCATGGCTGAAATGCATAATTACCAGAAATTTAACGAATGGGCAAGTTTAGAACAGATTTTTGTGAAATTGCAATTCCTTATTTTAAAAGAGAAATTCTTCTTAATAAGCCTTCTATTAGTTTAGCAGTTTGAGAAATGTGTATTATTTGTTATACTGCCAGAACTTTCAGTGTAATTTGCTCATCAGTTCCATCATCTGTAATTGGAAGAACTGCATATTCTAATTGAAACAACATTTGGACAAAATCATACCCATCATAAAACATGAAATCAGTTTGCTTTTAGGGAAGTATTTTTTTCTTCTTCAGCAAAGGCAGCTAACATCTGGCAAGGTAACAGTGGTAGTGCACATGGGAGCAAACAATAAATACAACTTGTCATTATGGTGCACCTGTCATAAAAGCATCATCAGCAAAAGATGTATCTTAGTACTTACATGCCACTACCATCTTACCATTTCGTGCCTTTAAAGAAGGCCTAATGTAATCCATTGTGACCAATCAGGGTGGATTTTAGTGGCATGTTTACTGTACTTCATATTTTTCTGTCCAGCAGCTGTTGTTTCATGATAGATCAGTGAAGCAGAAAATAATGCAGAAAAAAAAAATAGATCTTGATCTACAGCTCGGAGTTTTGTGGCTTTGTTCTACATTAGTATCAAACCTTTGGGATTCATTTAGCTGAAATAATTTCTCATTGAGGGACAGTGTATCTTTCATATGGTGATGATGGAATCACCTTTGAAACAAGTGCAAATGAGAAGATCTCATTTTCCTATCTACCCTCCCTGGATTACATTTTATAAACTGACACATTAGAAGAGTTTGCTTTGAATAGCAGCAACATGGCAATAATGTAATGTATTCCTGTTGTGATTGACGCCGTCCCCTTTTCATGTTGGATTTGAGGAATCCGTTGTATGAATATCAAAAATATTTTTTTTACAATTTGTTTTTTTAACATTCATAAAGTATTAATTTATAGTTTGAAATGAATAAGCTGGAGATCATCAGCATACTCTATTGCTAATAACTTGTCTGTTTCTAGAGCATGAAATATAAAGTTGCTAAACTGTAGCTCTGAACCCGATTCAACTTTGTGGTTGCACACGTTAAAATCATGCGCTAAACGTAACGCCGGATGCGCAGGTGTCTTTTACGTAACCAGCACTAAAATCGGTTATGGAGTTAAAGGTGCGCTAGCGGGTTAGCGCGACTTCCATATAATTGCCCAGCGCCTCTGGGTAAATTGCCCTGACACTATCTAGAAGACCTATTTCTCCCATTCGCCCAGCATACACAATACAGTAAAAAAATAATGGAAATGGGATGGAGGTGATAGAGGCTATCAGGGAGATTCAATAAAAGTTCTTATCGTTAAAAATGGTGCTAATTTTGCCCCAACCAATCAGATTTTATTTAAAATTTGAAAGCTAACATCTGATTGGTAGCGGTAAAATTAGCACCATTTGTAACGATAAGTACTTTTATTGAATAACCCTTTATATGTCCTGTCCACCCTTCGAACATGGTCAATACTTTACTGATAGGTGTAGAGAGGACTGCTCCATACCACCTCCCCTAGAAATAAGGAATACAAATAAAGAATGTTAATTTTTTTTTTTATAGAAATACCATTTAAAATTCATGCCAATGCAAGGAACTCATCTTAGAAAACCTTTGTTGTAAAAACAGGTTAGAAACACATCACATTTCAATGCAGAGTATTACAGGAATACAAGAGTAAAATATATAGAGATAACTCACCTGTCACAACTAAACTATTATTACTGTGAGTAATCCAGAGCATAGAGATAAAGAAAATAAGTACAGTGATCTCACTAAAAAACAGTAAATGAATGTTTGTAATAGCATTCTCAATCTTCAAGTCTCCTTTAGGTAAATAAAAAGATGGGGGGGGATGCTCTTTGAGAATATAAACAGAGGAAACAAGGTTCTGTTGACGGTGTTGGGTGATGTCAGTTCTCATGTCTTGTAGTTTTTTAGCATACAGTAGTTATATATTTTACAGTTAAAGTGGTAGTTTCAGAAAATACAGCTATCCAGGGTGCTTATTGTAAATCAGAATATAAACTTTTTACACATTTGCAGCAGAAAAGGAGATAAATAAAATATACACATGTACTGCTCTAATGGTCTAATGGATTTCCCTCATAGCAGGAGCCAATAACAAATGAATGCTTACGGCACACGACCCTGGTGAAACCAGAAAAGTGGCAATTTGTTACACTTTATTTTTTCTATTCCTGTGTTTGCAGGAACACAGGAATAGAAGCAATATCAAGGAGCAGGAAGTAGTGGCAGTGGTTGGACTCTTCGTCAATCAGGGCATTCTGGCACGTCTGATTGGTCCCGCAGAGATCAGGGGTGTCTGTACCATCATTAAGCAAAATTTTTTTAACTGTTACCCTGTATGCGGTCTCTATGTATGTGCGGGGTGCTTGTTTCAGTCTCCTGAACTGCCTGCCTTCCATTCAACCAAGATCGCTATTGTGCAAAGTGAGCAGCAAATTCAAACTCCTGCTCTCCTAATCTCTGCACTGCATTAGCGATCTCAAATGAAAAAATGAAACAGCTGGCTATATAAATCGTCCTGAGCAAAGAGCAGCAGAGGTGAATAGTTGTAGGTGGAGAAGCAGCTCAGCACTTGCCACCTTATCTCCAGCATTACAACAGTAAAGGTATGCGGAGGGGGGGGAGAGAGAGGAGCTGCACCTGCTACTGTGCTACATATGTTTCGTAGGTGTCATAATTTATATATACCCACTGGTAGCTTTGGCTTTATACTATATATACATTGTGCTACTACTATAAACTTCATCATATATATAAGGATAATACGCTACCTACAGTGTAATATAAGGAGATTGCGCCACCCAGGAGTTCCCTGACCATATAAAAGCATGAGGCCGTCAGGCCGAGTACTTTTATAGAGGTCAGGGAACTCCAAGGTGAAGTTATATCCATATTATTCCATAGGTAGCGTATTATTCCATATAATACATAAGGTAAAAAAAAAATCCAGCACAGACACTTTGTCTCCCCCTCTCTCTTTCCCTCCTCCCCCCTTCCTGTATTAGTAATGTAGATAACAAGCCCGTTTTTGTACATACAAATGGTTACCTGCCGTTTCCTTCTCAAACTAAAAGAAGACAATAAACATTGTCTCTCACCCGGTGCTGTTCCATTTTGTTACGCTGTGCTAATAAGGAGGAGCTTATTTTGTTAAGCTGTCTGTATGGGGTGTGACTAATACCTGAGTTAGTACAGATTTAGGGGGTGAGGGTGAATTTGAAGTCACCTCCAATTATGATGCGGCCTTCTTCAAATAGTTGTAGTTTGTTTAGGTATGTCTGACAGGTTGTTGTCTGGTGGGTGCTAGGTAGATAGAGGTTGGCTATAGTGATAGTTTGTTCATGTATGATTAGCTTAAGGAAGATATATCTGCCTTGGTTGTCTTGTGAGGAGTCCAGAAGCTGGAATGGAAGGTTTCTGTATAAAGCTATTGCTACACCTTTTGATTTAGAGTCAGGATTATGGCCAAAAAAAAACAATGGTGGTAGTGTTTTATGAGTGGAACGGAGTCAGTTCGGAAGTGAGTTTCCTGTATCAGGATAATATCTATGTGTTCTAGCTGCATTGAGTGTAGGATTTGGGATCTCCGTTGAAGCAATGGTGAAGCAGGTTGAGTATTTGTGTTGTAAACCCTTTGAGAAACCAGACAGATTTAATGTCCTACTAGCATTGTGTAGTTTGGATTTTTGTTGGTTTTGTTGTCGACGGTCTAGCCGAGCAGGGTGCAATGGTTCTTCTGGTTTTAATATAGGGGGTGAGATTGGTAGAACCCAATCTGGTAAATCAATATGTGGGAGGCCCAGTTTGGAAATTAAGTTTGGGATGCCTTCTGGGTCTCTCAGGACGGCTGAAACCCCATTTTTCTTTGCATGTAGGGCAAATGGGAAAAGCCACTTATATGGTATGTCAGCAGATTTCAATGCATTTAGGAGTGGTTTCAGTGCCCGTCTTTGTTGGAGGCTTTGTCGTGAGAGGTCAGGGAATAAAAAGATGTGAGTGTCATCAAATAATAATTCAGAACAATCACAAGCTTTTGTTAGAATAAGTTATTTTGTGCGAAAGTCGTGACAACAGACAACATCTCTGGGTGAGGTGTCGTCAAGGCTTCTGGGTTTAAGAGCTCTATGAGCTCTGTCCATCTGTTTTGCTGAGTATTCCTCTTTACCTAGAATGGTATTAAAAATTTTGTTTAAGGCGTTGGGTAGGTCTTTTTGTTTCGGGTAGGCCTCTGATTCTTATATTATTTCTTCAACTCCTATTTTCACGGTCGTCGATTTGATTTAGTAAGGCTCGTATTGTATGTGACTGTGAGGTCACAGATTGGTGTATATCAGTCAGTGTGGAGTCATGGGACTCGTACCTTGTCTCTAGGTCTGCAACTCGGCCTGCAATTTCATGTAAGTCTTGGTGGATTCCCAAGATCTCAGATTTGCATGTTTGTTCGACCCGGGAGACAAGAGTTTCAAAGTCTGCTTTGGTGGGGAGGGAACGGAAGTAGTTTGTAATGCCTGTCAGGATTCCCTCCGTGTCTGATTCATCTCCTTGCTCAGGTGATGCTGGAGGGTCTCTAGCTTGCGTGCATTATGACTTGTCACGTTGGTCGCGGGCGTGTTGTGCTGGTGTAGTCCCCTGTCTGCCGGGGTCCCAGGTTGTGAAGCTGCTGGCTTTAAAGTACTTCTTTTTCCCATATTGAGGTAAGTTGTGGGTATATCTGCTCAGGTTATGCTGATTTTGGCCGTCCTGGGAGAGGAGCTCTTACAGCATGCGACTGCGTCCAGGACCCCCCCCCCCCCCCCCCAAACATATTTTTTAATATTCTTTGGTTTACTGTAATATATTCTTGGTTTGTCTTTTATTAACCCTTCCAATTCCTTATCCTCTTTGATAATGTGCCAATGTTTTTTTACACTGTAACCTGTATTATTTTCTCTACTGTACTTCTTTAGGATATTCTAATATTATTTTGGGTGGTTTAATGTTTATGTCCCCTTTATTTTCTCTTTTTGCTTTAATAAGGAGTTTCTTTCTTTTCCTTCCTTTTGTTTTTAAAAAAAAGGGGTGGTCTGTCGCCCTGTCTGTAAAAAATAATCCACAAAAGAGAGTAAATTTGATGTTGTGCTTTCTATCGCTGATATGATAGGGCATTTTGGGGGATCTGCCAATCTCTAATGAATTTTTGTTATTATTTATTTATTATATAAAAAAAGAGAAACTTTTAGAACGTTTCTTTACAATAAATCTTCTTTAACTGATATAAATCCCTTTTCCATACCCTTAAAAAATTATATTTTTAATTCCATGACATTTTTCTTGGTGGGGTTTCCAGTTATTTTTCTATATGTTTTTCTTTCACTGTTTATTATCTTCCTTAATGTGATCTATGCAATCCAAAATTACACATCCCCTTCTCTGAGAGTTTATTTACTACTGATTTCTCATTTGTAAGTATGTTTAGGACTTTGATTTAATTTGGGTTAAGATTATGCATTTTACCCTTCTTACAGGGAGATTGTAAGGTACTTACCTGTACGTCCGATCCAGCGATGATCCACTGGGTGGCGATTCAAGGTTGGTGACACCGAAGCTCATTTGTGTGTCACATGAGATGCGTGAATGGCACTGTGATGTCACTCCACAACTGCGCCGGCCCGAAGAACTCCTCCTTCCTCCCTCTGATGCCCATTTGTCAATTGTGATGGCGTCTTGGGTTCTGTGGTTCTATTTTCTACTTTTCTTCTATGAGTTTCTGTCTTCAGTCCTCCATTGTTCAAGTCCCCAGCTCCAGCATTGTTCCAGTATCCAGCTTCTCCTTTGTCTCCACTATCCAGCTCCTGCATTGTCTCCTGTATCCAGCTTCTGCATTGTCTCCTGTATCCAGCTTCTGCATTGTCTCCTGTATCCAGCTTCTGCATTGTATCCAGTATTCAGCTCCTGCATTGTCTCCAGTATCCAGCTCCAGCATTGTCTTCAGTATCCAGCTCCTGCATTATTCCAGTATCCAGCTCTCCATTGTCTCCAGTATCCATTTCCTGCATGATTCCAGTATCCAGTTCCTACATTGTCTCCAGTATCCAGCTCCTGCATTGTTCCAGTATCCAGCTCCTGCATTGTCTCCAGTATCCAGTTCCTGCATGATTCCAGTATCCTGCTCCTCCATTCTCTCCAGTATCCAGCTCTTGCATTGTTCCAGTATCCAGCCCCTGCATTGTCTCCAGTATCCAGCTCCTGCATTGTTCCAGTATCCAGCTTCTGCAGTACTCCAGTATCCTACTGCTTCCTCCTTCATCCTACTTTAAAGTAAGTCTCCCTGGTACTTCCCTTGCCAGGGCAGCATTACAAAGATCAAATAGCGCAGCGCTCCTGATGTAATACATTTTTTGTAAGGTTTTATGCTACAAGGTAGCGTGAAGCTAAATGGGGTATTTTCATGGGCCATCTTATCTTTCAGAGATCCCCTGTTGCATTAACAGATGTATCATTTGACATATTTAAGATAGCTTTGATCTCCCTGTTACAGTAGTTTCTAATTTCTGAGTAAACTTTGTCACTACGTTTATGAATTGTATTAAGATGTTCAAAAGTTTGCCTATACTTTTAATATGCAGCAACCAATTATATGTTAGCTTATTACTACTTGAATTACTTTAGTAAGAAAACATCTGATTAATAGCAGAGGAAAACTTTTGCACCTCCTATTAAATAAGCCCCTAATTTCCTCAGTAACAACCTCACAGTTAATTCCCCAAACCCAGCTATACACAATCACTGTAAAAATATAATAGGTGTGTTTGGCATTGAAATGCACATTGCACAAATGCAAATTTACTTTTATAAGTTTATACTCATGAAGACAAAGATAAGGGTAGGGCAAATGGATTGCCAAAGCTATTAACGATTTTAGCAAAGGCAATAAAAGGGACCTCAAATAATATTTCAAGCTTCATAACTATTAATGAAATTTGCATGGTTGTCTGTGCATCAGTATTCAATTATGAATAACAGAGTTCTAAAACTTGCTCCATTTTCTAACATATGATCCAAAAACAACTATTAATAGTTGCGAGAATCAATTTCTAAGTGCACACATTTCCTTAAATGCTGCAGTAATTGAAATCATAGAAGACATTAACGAAAGTGCTCTGACTGTTCGCAATGCTTTAGAGAAGAATGCATGGATGACAGAGCGTGTGGTAGCTAATGCCTTTCAAAAAAGAAATTGCATCACTTTATTAATCTACTGAATGAACAAAAAATAAAGTACAAATCCGTACAGGGAATTTACAAATATAATACTGAAAAGAATGGTTAGGAATAAATGAATGAATGCATTGTTCAAATGTTCAGAAACTTTAATAAATTGATTAAATGTCATGTTTTTCATTTAGTTAAGCTTATGAATTATGTGTTTGACATGCAGTATGTATATGTTTATATTTTCACACACACACACACACACACACACACACACACACACACACACACACACACACACACACACAGGGCAGATAAGGTGGAGAAGTAAGATAGATTTGTAAGGGTCACCAGGGGAAGTAGGGGACGGAAGGATAGGGGCGCTTCTTCCCAGCTGGTCGATCCCAACAGATTTGCCATTTTAGGCGAAGATGTGGAGGACGATGGCTCAGAAGCAGCATGTATGGAGCGGGCCTTTCCCTTGAGCACCCAGGGGACGGCCATCTCCAATACAAGGGAGGGAGAACTGGGGGCTAGGAAGGATAGACAGGTGGTAGTGGTAGGGGACTCCATTATTAGAAGGGTAGATAGGGTAATCTGTCGCCAAGACCCCACATGCCGAACAGTGTGTTGTCTGCCTGGTGCTAGGGTTCGACATGTGGTGGATCATGTAGACAGATTATTGGGTGGGGCTGGGAGTGACCCGGCGGTCTTGGTTCACATTGGTGCCAATGACAAAGTTAGAGGTGGAGGTGAGGTCCTTAAAAATGATTTCCGAGAATTAGGGGCCAAGTTAAAAGCAAGGACCTCCAGGGTAGTGATTTCAGAAATACTACCGCAGCCACGTGCTACGCTAGGGAGACAACGGGAGCTCAGGAGTATAAATGCGTGGCTAAGAGGGTGGTGTAAGGAGATGGGGTTTGGGTTTTTTAGAGAACTGGGCTGATTTTTCTGTTGGCTACAGGCTCTTTAGTAGAGACTGATTGCACCTCAATGGTGATGGTGCAGCTGTTTTGGGGGAGAAGATGGCTAGGGGGTTGGAGGAGATTTTAAACTAGGTATGGGGGGGGAGGGAATGTTTAACTACACAGGGGTAGATAGAGAAGTTAGGGATCTGGGGGCTAGTAACACAACGGAGGGAGGAGAAGGGGGAGGGGGGAGCATAGAGGATAAGGAGGCATGTACGACCATGTATGGAAGTAAATCAATTGATAATCTAAAATGTATGTTTACAAATGCAAGGAGTCTGGCTGGAAAAACCGGCAAACTTGAAATAATAGCATTAAAGGAAAGGTATGATGTAATTGGTATAGTAGAATCATGGCTTAATGATTCACACACCTGGACAGTAAATATTGAAGGATACTCCTTATTTAGACACGACCGAGTTAATAAGAAAGGAGGAGGAGTATGTATGTATGTTAAACAGGAATTGAAGCCAAATTTAAAAGATGGAATAGATGGGGGAGCAAATTATACGGCAGAAACATTATGGGTGGAACTGTGTACAGGAAGCAAGAAGGTAGGTAAATTAATTGTTGGAGTATGTTATAAGCCGCCAAATGCTGAGGAAGAGGTGGAAATGAATCTCCATATGCAGTTGGCGAAGGCTGCTGGTATGGGGCATGTTCTGGTTATGGGGGATTTACACCTTTTTACCCCTGAACATAGATTGGAGTAAGGGAACTGCCAGCACCTCTAAAGGTATAAAGTTCTTACATTTTCTATATGAGCATTTTCTTTCACAGATGGTAGAAGTTCCTACTAGACATATGCTTGTGAAGGTTCTCATTCATCCAGGTCATGGTATATCTGTTGTATTCAATTAGATCAACTGGACTTGAAATGTAGTTCTTGAAGACGTTTCGCTAGTCATCCGACTGGCTTTCTCAATTCAGAATGACTTGTACAAGAATCTGTGGCAATTATGTACCCTGGAAAATCCCAATTAGCATATCACAGCCAGGTGTTAAGTGGTGTGATTAGATAGTGGCTAAGAGTGTTATAGGAACGCCCAGAGTAAGGTGTTAAAACAGCATTGTACATGGCAGACAGTTGGTGTCGAACCCCCCCACCTCTATTTAAGCTTGGTTTCTTTATTTTCACATAAATGGCCTCCTTAACACCTCTCTTGAACCAGTCACGTTCCTTCGCCGTAGTTAACATTACAATTTCAAAGGTATGTCCTTTATCCTTAAGATGCAGATACCCGGCTGAGTCCTGACCCGAGGAATTGGCTCTTCTGTGCTGGGCCATACGTTGATGCAGTTGCTGTTTGTCTCCCCCACATACAAATCAGAGCATTCTTCACTGCACTGCACTGCATATATGATGTCGCTTTTCTTGTGTTTTGGTATTGGGTCTTTCGGATGTACCAATTGCTGCCTTAGTGTGTTGTTCGGTTTAAAGCTCAACCCAGAACAGGTGTGTTTCCTTGTTGGACTTGTGCCTGAATACCACCTATTTCAAATACAGGGATAAGTGCACTGGGTTAACAAAAACTTTTAACTTTAGGAAAGCTAATTTTATGCTTTTAAAGGAATCGCTCCTGCTCTAGACTGGGGGGAACTGTTTCTAGGTAAAGAAACTGAGCAGATGTGGACCACTTTTAAAGGGATATTAAACTATTACATTTCCAAATCGGTACCTTTAGGTAACAAGTGTAAAAAAATTAGGTCCAGTCCTGCATGGTTTAATGCTCAGGTAAAAAGGGAAATGGAAAAAAAGAAAAGGGCTTTTAAAATAGAAAATTTGCGGATCCTCGAGCGGACCGGGTTTTGCGAAGTTCGGACATCTCTAGTGGTGAGCCACCCTAGCACATGCAAGGATACAGGTACATTAAGAAGCTTTAACTTTTGCTAGGAGCAGAATTAAAAAAAACAAAAAACATTTGCCTCGGGAAGTCTGTCTGCAATTCAAGCTGGCTGCTAAATAAACTGCAGGGTAACAAGTAGCTTTCAAAGTCATAAAGGGGATTTTTCCCAGAGGGTAGAAGCCAATACCAAGGGTTTTCTTTCCAATAACCTACCCACCTTAGCATATGTTGCAACAAAATAGGAAGATTGCAAATCATGGCAGCCAGAACCCTTGAAAATAATGTCTTTACTACTAGTCTGAGTCAGTTCTGATGACTCTCATATGCTTCCATGTGCAAAGTCATGGACTCACCTGTTCATCAGGTGTGTCCTTGTCCCAATTGGCCATTTAAGTGCATGGCATCAAATTTGAAAAAGCAGTCAAGACAAGTTTAAGAAACAGAGGTCAGTGCTGGCAGCAGGCACAGTCTAGGAACAGGAACAAGAACAAGACAGGTACCAAAACTCAGAGTTCAAAAGTCCTCTATACTTGTGTACTGTACCCTGAGTACCCAGTGCTTTTGAAATTTGATGACATGTTTTTAAGTGGGAGGTGGACTTCAACGCAACACAAAAAATGTCTGCATAAAAGCTTATTTATTAGCAAGCACACTACATGTTTCAGACCGCGGTCCTTTTTCAGGTGTAACACAGTGCACAGAGTCCATCCCTTTTGAGGGAACAGGAAGTGATGTCACAAGAGTCACCAATCACATAAACCTACCCCCAAGCATATAATGTCCAACATAAAGTCCCAGACATTCCACCAATTTAACATTCCTATTGGATCAATCACTGTAATGATGTAATACTCTGGGACTCTAGGTTGCTAAACACCCCTTGTTGGTTGCTGGTAGCCAGAGCTTACATATATTGTAAAATTCAATTTTAGATTTTCGAAAATCGGCTAATTTTCGCTTTTCAAAAATCATCTACTTTAGATTTTTGAAAATCGTCTATTTTCGAAAATTGTCTACTTTAATTTTCGAAAATCATCTACTTTCAATGTTCAAAAAGTCTATTTTCCATTTTCGATAATCATCTACTTTCGATTTTCGATAATCATCTACTTTCAATTTTCAATAAAAATCGAAAATTCACAAAATCCGGGTTCAGTGAAATTTGGGAGTTCCAAAAGTTTTGTCTGAACTTCAAAAACCTCAGATTCGATTCGAAACTGGGTTCTAATCGAACCCACATTACATCTCTAGTTAAGAGCAAGGAGATGTAAAAGCTTTTATAGTATAGTATTTAAGCACATTAATACACAGTACAATAGTAAAAAATCTAAAAATGGCTTACTATCTGTCTAGCAGTTTCAACAATGCGTACTGTATGTACAGATTAATGCTTATTTATAATGCAGATGAAAAAAGAAACTCCAGGAACAGAGTAGCAATAGGGGCTGGAACAGCAGATGCACCTGTGATTGCTGAGAGCCAATCACAGAAACAGCTGTCAGTTATTGAGAGAACTGAGGGAACAAAGGTTGTTAAGTCTATTTCTGGGAACTTTTCAATTTAAAATCCTAGCATTTAGGCCTGGGGGGGGGGTCCCCTACACTACATAATGTAAATTTAAGAACAAACGTTCTATCGTAGAATACCATGTGGTATTCTACGGGGATCGTATATCTATGATTTTTTTTATCATAGATTTACAATCGGTATCACAAATTTACGATCGGTATCGTAAATTTATGATCGTTAAACCAATCGTTACTCTCGGATCGGTTTAATGGTCATAAATTTACGATACTGATAGTTAAAGTTGCGGTACCGCTGAAAAGCGATACAGCAGCTTTATAAATATGGCCCATTGTAAGGTACTTACCCGGGTGTCCACTCCAGCGACGATCCGCTGGGCGGCGCTCCGGCCCCAGTGACGCCGACGCTCGCTCGTGCGTCCTGCGTGAGCGCCGTCGTGACGTCACCACGCAGGGGCGCCGGCCGGCGCAAAGTTTAAAAGTCCGCTCAGTCCATCCCTAGACGCCCGCTTGTCAGTTGTTTCTGGCGTCTAGGGTTTTTGCTGTTTGGACTCGTGCAGTCCAATTGCAATTGCATCCAGCCATTGTTCCTGTTGCCATTGTATCCAGCCATTGGTCTGTTGCCATTGTATCCAGCCTTGTTCCTGTTGCTTTGTATCCAGCCATTGTATCCAGGCCATTGTATTAGCCATTGTATCAGCCATTGTTCCGTTGCCATTGTATCCAGCCATGTTCCTGTTGCCATTGTATCCAGCATTGTTCAGCCATTGTATCCAGCCATTGTTCCTGTTTGCCATTGTATCCAGCCATTTCTCCTGTTGCCATTGTATCCAGCCATTGTATCCAGCCATTGTTCCTGTTGCCATTGTATCCAGCCATTGTTCCTGTTGCCATTGTATCCAGCCATTGTATCCAGCCATTGCTCCTGTTGCCATTGTATCCAGCCATTGTATCCAGCCATTGTTCTGTTGCCATTGTATCCAGCCATTGTTCCTGTTGCCATTGTATCCAGCCATTGTATCAGCCATTGTTCCTGTTGCCATGTATCCAGCCATGTTCCGTTACCATCTATCCAGTATTGTATCCAGCCATCGTTCCCAGTGTACTCCAGCATCCAGCTCCGGTCTCCAGTGCATTCCAGCAGTTCCCACTACTTCCTCCTTCATCCAACTAAAATTCATCCCTGTACTCTACCCCAACGGAGTCAGGGCAGCATTACAGTACAAGCGGGCCATGGATGCCTCTGAGGGAGTAATGTCCGAACTATCTAAAACTCTCCAGCCTTATCTCACCGGATGGACGTTTTTGAACACCAACAGAACGTATGGCGCAATTTATGGACTCATTGGCCTCACGCCTATCACCTGTGGACACCTCACCTCTCTCCCGTCTAATCCTGCACCTGCAATGCAAGTTGGCCATGAACCCCGTATCCCTTCTCCTCCTCGCTATGATGGGAACCCCCAAGGCTGTAGAGGGTTTTCTTAATCAATGCCAAATCAATTTGAATTACAACCCTCCCGTTTTGTCCAGATAGAGCAAAATAAGTGGGTTATATTGTTGCTTTGTTGGAAGGTGGAGCCTGGCCTGGGCCTCTCCATTGTGGGAGAATGATGACCCATTAGTGTCTGACCAATTTTCTTGCTACATTCCGGAAGGTATTCGACGTCCTGGTCGTAAAATAAGTGCTTCACCACCGTTTGTTGCAACTACAACAGGGCAATCGTTCTGTTGGACATTATGCCATTGAGTCCGTACACTTGCAGCAGAAGCTCCTGGAACAACGAGGCTCTGTGGCGGCTTTCTACAGGGTCTATCAGACCGTATTAAAGATGACCTTGTCTCCAAAGACATGCCTTCCTTGTTGGAAGATCTGATTGCTCTTTGTATTCGTATTGATACACGGTTTCGGGAGCGACAGGTCGAGAGAAACCGAGATCGTCAGTTGCCTTCCAGATCTGCTCCTCGCCCAGTGAAACCTATCTTCTCTGCTCCTACGCCCACTACTGAAGAACCATGCAGATTGGGGGAACTCGTTTATCTCCAGAAGAAAAGACACGTAGGAGATCTCTGGGCCTGTGTCTATACTGTGCTGGCTCAGGACATTTTGCCAAAACCGCCCTGTTAAGCCGGGAAACTACTCTGCCTAGAGGTTAGAGAGAGAAAATCTTCTAGGCAAAAAGAAACCTTCTCCTCGTTTTCTGGTACCTGTAACAATAAAATTCAACTCTAAAGTGTCTGCTTTCCTGGACTCAGGAGCAGCAGGCAACTTC
Organism: Hymenochirus boettgeri; assembly: GCA_019447015.1. Taxonomy (NCBI): domain Eukaryota; kingdom Metazoa; phylum Chordata; class Amphibia; order Anura; family Pipidae; genus Hymenochirus; species Hymenochirus boettgeri. The sequence continues at coordinate 93,783,265 of CM033472.1, read as the reverse complement.
ATTGATTCTTCGTTTGTTCAACAACATGATATTCCCCTTCAATCATTGTCTAACCCCTTCCGTGTACTGGCTATTGAAAATAGACCCTTATCTTCAGAATATGTCACTCAAATCACTCCAGAGTATCCTTCCAACTGGGGCCCTGCATAATGAAAAGTTGTCCTTCTTTGTCATTGATTGTCCCTCCACACTCATTATTTTAGGCCTTCCCTGGCTTCAACTCCATAACCATCTATTGATGGCTTCTGGAGAAAATGTTGCTTGGAGTTCTAACTGCATTTCCCATTGTCTTTCGTTGCCTACTATTCCGTGCTCCACTCTTTCCCCGGAAAAGGACGCTTCTTTCTTCCTGAAAACGTATAAAGACTTTCTGGATGTGTTTTGTAAAAACAGCTGAGACTTTGCCTATCCATAGACCCTACGATTGCTCCATTGACCTCCTGTCTGGAACCATGCCCCCTCGGGGACGGACTTACCCTTTATCTCAGCCTGAAACCATGGCCATGAAGGAAACATTCAGGATAACTTGTCCCAGGATTCATTCGTCCTTCCACTTCTCCTGCTGGGGCTGGATTCTTTTTGTCAAAAAGAAAGAGGAGGTTTACGTCCCTGCATAGACTATAGGGGATTAAACAAAATTACGGTGAAGAATCTTATCCCCTTCCCCTGATCACCGAATTGTTCGATCATTAAAGGGGGCCAAAATATTCTCTAAACTTGATCTTCAAGGGGCTTACAATTTGATCCGGATCAGGAAAGGGGATGAGTGGAAGACAGCCTTTAATACCCGTGATGGTCATTTTGAGTATCTGGTAATGCCGTTTGGGCTTTGTAATGCCCCAGCAGTTTTTCAAGAATTGGTCAATGATATCTTCAGAGATCTTCTAGGCAATTCTGTAGTGGTCTACCTAGATGATATTCTAGTTTTTTCTCAAGACTTACCCTCTCATCGTATTCATCTTCGTCAAGTTCTGTCCCGATTACGTGCCAATCATCTTTATGCCAAGCTAGAAAAATGTCTGTTTGAAGTTACTAAAGTTCCGTTCCTTGGTTATATTATCTCTGCCCAGGGTTTTGAAATGGATTCCTCTAAAGTGTCTGCTGTTCTCGATTGGCCTCTTCCTTCTTCTACTAAAGCCATTCAACAGTTTCATCGGTTTCACCAATTACTATAGGCAATTTATCAAAGGCTTTTCCTCCATAATTTCTCCCATCTTAGACCTCATTCGAAAAGGGGGCAAACCTAATGCCTGGACGGAGGAAGCTATAGAAGCCTTTAAAAGGATTAAAAAAGCATTTGCCTCTGCACCCGTTTTAGTCCATCCTGATAACCATCTGCCATTCTTCGTTGAAGTTGATGCTTCTGATATTGGTGCTGGAGCAATTTTATCTCAAACTCACGGAATAAAGAGAAAACTTCATCCTTGTGCTTACTTTTCTAAGAGATTCACTCCATGTGAGAGAAATTATGACATTGGCAATCGAGAATTACTGGCCATCAAACTTGCTCTGGAAGAGTGGCGGCATCTTCTGGAAGGTACAAGTCATCCCATAACTATATTCACTGACCATAAAAATTTAGAATACATCCAAACCGCCAAAAGATTGAATCCCAGACAAGCCCGCTGGGCACTTTTTTTTTCACGCTTTAATTTTACCATCACCTTTCGCCCGGGAACAAAAAACAAGAAGGCTGACGCCTTATCCAGGTCATTTGGTTCGCTAGAATCCACCATAAATTGACAAAGGCCCTATTATTCCCAAATCCAAAATTCTGGGTACTATTCTTCCTCAGTTGTCTGCCGAAATTAATTCGTCTCGGACTCTTGCCCCTCTACTACTCCCAATGACAACGTTTTCATTCCCCTGCCTTACGCACACCGCTACTATACAATATCTCATTGTTCTAAACAGGCTGGTCATCCTGGAGTTCAAAAAACCATTTCACTTCTATCTCGTTCTGTTGGTGGCCTGATCTAAGAAAAGATGTCAAGAACTTTGTAGCATCCTGTTCCATTTGTGCCATGTCCAAATCCTCCCGTAATCTTCCTTACGGTCTTCTTCAACCACTTTCCACACCTTCCCGTCCTTGGACGCATTTATCCATGGATTTCATTGTTGATTTACCTCCGTCCAAGAAAAATACGGTAATATGGGTTACTATTGATCGTTTTAGCAAAATGGCTCATTTTGTTCCGCTACCCAAGTTGCCCTCAGCACTGGAACTTTCTCATTTATTTATCTCCACATTTCCGCTTACAGGATACCTGCAGAAATTGTTCCGACAGGGAACACAATTCATTTCCAAATTCTGGAGAGCCTTATGTAAATCCTTGAACATTAAACTTCAATTTTCCTCTGCATATCATCCACAATCCAATGGTGCTGCTGAACGGATTAATCAGTCTCTTGAACAGTTCCTCCGGTGTTATATTCCATTTCCCAAAATGATTGGTCTGACTTGTTACATGGGCGGAATTTGCAATAATAATTCCCCACACTCTTCCTCTGGACTTCTCCTTTTTTTGTAATATGGGCCAGAATCCAATGTGTTTTCCCCAAGATTTTCTCTTTTCCAATAATCAGCCGCTGATGATATGCTTGCCCATATGTCTGCTATCTGGGATTCTACAAGGAATAATCTTTTGAAATCCTCGTTGATTCAGAAAAAAGCTGCAGACAAAAGACGAAGGCCTGCTCCTCAATATTCCATTGGAGATAGAGTTTGGCTATCCTCACAAATATTCATCTTCACGTACCAACCCCTAAATTAGGTCCCAAATTCATTGGCCCCTTTTCTATCTCCGAAATAATTAGTCCTACAGCTTTCCGTCTTGAGTTACCACCTACTATGAAGATCTCAAATGTCTTCCATGTATCCTTACTTAAACCATTTATTGTCAACCAATTTTCCAGTTCTAATCTGTCTCCAGCCCCCATTTTAGTTGATGGTCAGCAGGAGTTTGAAATTCAGGGAATTCTTGATTCCAGATATGTCAGAAACTCTCTACAATACTTGATTCATTGGAAAGGCTTTGGTCCAGAAGAACGCTCCTGGATTAAACTTGTTGACATCCATGCACCTCGTTTAATCAAGACATTCCATAAGAATCATCCTTTCAAACCTGGAGGCAGTGGTCCTGGGGCCCCCCGTGGAGGAGGGGGTACTGTAAGGTACTTACCCGGGTGTCCGCTCCAGCGACGATCCGCTGGGCGGCGCTCCGGCCCCAGTGACGCCGACGCTCGCTCGTGCGTCCTGCATAAGCGCCGTCATGACGTCACCATGCAGGGGCGCCGGCCGGCGCGAAGTTTAAAAGTCCGCTCAGTCCATCCCTAGACGCCCGCTTGTCAGTTGTTTCTGGCGTCTAGGGTTTTTGCTGTTTGGACTCGTGCAGTCCAATTGCCATTGCATCCAGCCATTGTTCCTGTTGCCATTGTATCCAGCCATTGTTCCTGTTGCCATTGTATCCAGCCATTGTTCCTGTTGCCATTGTATCCAGCCATTGTATCCAAGCCATTGTATTCAGCCACATTGTATCCAGTCCGCCATTGTATCCAGCCATTGTTCCTGTTGCCATTGTATCCAGGCCATTGTTCCTGTTTGCCATTGTATCCAGCCATGTATCCAGCCATTGTATCCAGCCATTGTTCCTGTTGCCATTGTATCCAGCCATTGTTCCTGTTGCCATTGTATCCAGCCATTGTATCCAGCCATTGTATCCAGCCATTGTTCCTGTTGCCATTGTATCCAGCCATTGTTCCTGTTACCATCTATCCAGCTATTGTATCCAGCCATCGTTCCCAGTGTACTCCAGCATCCAGCTCCGGTCTCCAGTGCATTCCAGCATCCAGTTCCCACTACTTCCTCCTTCATCCAACTAAAACGTGAGTCTTCCCTGTACTCTACCCCAACGGAGTCAGGGCAGCATTACACCCATAGAGTCTATTAATCTTCCGTTTCCTGGACTTTCAGCAGGCACTGCAGGACAACCATAAGGAGCAAATTAGAAAGGTGAGGATTTATTTTACACTACACAGTTGGGGCCAAAGATGCCCCTGAAATGACTTATCTGACCCAGTCCCCCGCCACCTGGGCGCTGCCTACTACTGGTGTTGCAAGATCATTTCAAGCAGAAGCAGTGATGTGCTTCCTAGTCATGGCTGTCAAGTAATAGGGTGAGACATCACCGTTGCGCCTTTAACTGGCAGCCGCGACCAGGAAGCAGAGAGGAGAAGTGCAGTAGTGTGGTGAGGGACTGGGTCCTGTGAGACTCTTCAGGGGCATCTTTGGAGAAATTAAGCAATGCAAAAATGGGGTATAGAGGTGTGTTAAACCTAATGATAAACTTTTATTTTATGGCTGGACATTCCATTTAATACTAGGGATGGGTTTCAGGTTTGTTTCAATCTGTAACTGCTGTTATCGAGGTTCTGCATAACTTTTTTTTCGAAAACCGCAATTTTTCGAACTTTATGCAAGGGGTTATAAATTATTTGTTATTGAATATTTAATATCAAACTTTGAGTATTCAATATCAAACACTGAATTTTTGATATTAAACATCGATATTCAATACCAAATAAAAGAAAAGGAGGTTTTGATCTTTCTTTTTATTCAGTTCGGTAATTTTTAAAATTTTTCAATTTTAGAAATCTTAAAAATTTAAATTGTCATTACCACATCTGCTAGATGTTCTTTATGTAAAAAAAAAACTTTCCTAACTTGAATATTAAACATTCCCCTGACGAGTTTCTTTCCGACTATTGTACTTACAGAAATATGTTTTGAACCCAATATAATTGGAATTTTGGTCAAAATGTTCAAATTTTTTTAACACATTTTGTCTAATTTTTGAATTTTGGATAAATGGGGGGAGGGGGATTCCTTCCTGACTCCAAATTCCAAATGGTAATTGTATCCCTGGATCAACCAGGAAGTATATGTATTAATGCCAGTAATTTCCTAACCTGAAATTAAAATTATTTTTTACTAATCTTTAAGGATTTCCACGAGTCCTCTGATATGACCTATTTGTAAACAATGCACAAAAGAGTTTATTATATTGCCCAATACTATATTTTTATAAAGTCATCATATCCCTGCACAATCACTGCTTTTCCAATGTAAACATCCCTAACCTGTCTAGTTGATCCTAATAATCCATGAATTATGTACATCCCTTAAATCAAAAACATTTGTTAAGCTATACATTTTATTTTGGTAGTTTGCACTCTAAATTTAAGAACCCAACCAATTATTAGTGATCTGTCAAAATCTGAACTAATGAAAATCTGCAACATGAACAAAAATTGTGTTTTGTTGTATTCTTTTAAGATGAAGTATTTGATTAGTTCAGTGTTCCAGAGAAATCCTTAAAGGGGAACTGTGGTCCAAAAATTACTTTAGGTAAATTGAGGTACATTGATAGGAATTGCTCCCCTGAGAATTTTTGCAATTTATTTCCATTGTTTATTTTGCATAGTTTTGAAGATATTTACATTTGTGTGTGTGATATGGGAGCAGCATCACCACTTCCTGCTTCCTGCTCTGAAACTGTCAGTCAATCTGTCCTACTAGATTGACTGACAATCTTTGCAGCCCCCCATGTCCCTCCCACTCATGGACCCCATGGTCCCTCCAGTTGCTGGCAACCCATTACCCATGATCTTACAGCCCCATGTGGCCCCGCCCAATCACGGGAGCCTAAGCCCCACCCACTCGCGGGTGCAGTGGGTTACTCAGACCCCCCCCTCTACCTTCTCTGGCAGGACTTCACACAGCAGAGAGGAGAAGGGACTTCCAGTCTCCCTCACACACTCAGGGAGTCTGAGGCTGTGCTCACCAGCAGCACTGTGCAGGGGAAGCATCAGGAAAGTCACATGTCAGCCTCCCACCCATTAACTTTCTGGGCAGTCATTTCTGTATATCTTGGGCTGTGGAGCACGTAGAGAGTTGGTTGACGACTCGTTTTAAAGGTAGGAAACTGGCCTTGCATATAAACTTAACTTGTTTGGAGACCACAGTTCCCCTTTAAAGGATAACTATCGTGTGTATAACAAACGACATCGACCTCGAAAGGTCAAATGAAGATCGGCAACCTCACTCAGTGAAGTAAAAATCCTTTATTAATGCAAGTTAAAAACACACATTGCAGCTGCACACTGCACAAACAGCACTGCACTCACTGGTAATGGAAGCACAAAACGACTCCGCCCTACGTGTTTCGTGGACACCTGTCCACTTCCTCAGGGGCTTGTGTTTTGTTGTATTCTTTTAAGATGAAGTGTTTGATTAGTTCAGTGGTCCAGACAAATCCTTAAAGGATAACTATTGTGTGTATAACATTTTTTTTTTTTTTAAATACTCCCAATATTGTTTCTGTGAGGGCATCAACCCTAAGAAACCTGATTCTGACAGTCTTCTTCCTGGCTTCAGCACTATCTTTCATAAAGGATAATTCCAGGACTAAACTGGCAAATTAAAACGATACTGTGAAGGGGAATTAATCAGAGTGGTACAGATGGGGAGCAGGCAAAGCATAGTCAGGAGGAGAGCCAAAGGTCACACACAGGAGACAAACAACCAGGAACAGTACAGAAGGTAACGAAAGACAAAGTCAGGAAGCCAAGGTTGGTAACAGAAGATCAAACAGAATATCATATCAAAGCAGAATAGTAAACTAGACGCTATGACGAGCAAAGGGCATAAGTCAGAGTGGGCCTTAAATAGTCAAGAGGAACAATAAAAAACAAAGGAAGAGAAAAGGACTAAGCAGATTGGTTAATTAAAATTCAAACTAGAAGCAGTTTTAATATGGCAAACACACAGAGAAGCGTAATGAGCCACACTCTCTCACATAGGATCCAAAACAGCTATGCGCACTGGAGACGTGTGCACACTTGCAAGCACGAAGGCCGCAAGACAATGATAATTTTAATTTCCTGATTACTACAGCTTGGTCTTATTATATTGTGTTTCACATTCAATAAGTGGGCCAGGGTGGGTAAACTTACAGCTTGGCCCAATTATTTTCCAATTCACATTTGATTGGTTGGCCAGCATCTTGAACATAGCTAGATGAACACATTTGTCTTATAATCTAATATAAGTGTATGAGCAGTATAACTGTTCTAAAAAAAAAATATAAGTGTATGAGCAGTATAACTGTTCTAAAAAAAAAATCTGCTGTTGAGCTCTGCTTTAATTTTTAGGGATATAATTTGAATGTGAATAAAGTCTGGAATAAACATTAAAAAAATAAAATAATATTTCCTATTAACATGTCAATTCAATTCAAATATAAATATGGAAAGGAGCACACAGTCTTCAGATTAACAATTTGCATTAATATGTATGTGCCTTTAATATCTGCAAGAAAAACATTAAGCATTTTTAGAGCATTTTACTTGATGTAAATATTTGGCAGGTGTTGTTTTATTAAAATGTGTACAGAATAATCTAAAATGACCTTTCTGAATAATTGAATACATATTTTGTCTTTGTATAGCATTCCTTGCTAGCTGCAGACAGCTCAAAGATGAGTTTACCACAATATTCTATATATGGTATCATTTACAACTTCACCAGACATGTTTACTGTAAGAAATATAATCTTAGAAGGATTTAGAAAATCAAAATAGCATGTTTTTATTCATTTCTTTTATTACACACCTGTCAATGATAATTATGGACTTGTTAAATACAAAAACTTAGAGAACGATAAAGAAATCTTATGAACAAACTAGAATAGTATTTAGAGATCCCATATTTAAGAATATCTAGAGAAGAATCTTGTGTGTGTTTCTGTGCTGCACCTGATTAGAAGCCTTTTGTTGTACTGTGATACAAGCATTACATAATTAGCATGTATATTAGCATTGTACCAGAGAGCAAGTAACAATTTATTTAAAATGATAAAATCTATGTTTTCATATGTGTAAATAAAGAAATGTGTCTAATGACTTTTTTTTATTTACATGCCTTCTTTAGTCTTATAAAACACCTGACGTGGTAATAAATATGTGTTTGGCTACACTGTGGGTACTAAATAGTCTTTTTCTGAAAGTTGAAGTCAGCAATTAATGCAATCTTTCATCCTTTCTTTTGCAACATGTTATCTTGTATTTCCCCTTTAGTCATTGTTTGTGGTCTATGACTACTGTTCACCTGAAACACATCACACTTTCTCTCTCACAGTTCTAACTTGATAATGTTTTTTTTTTTATGTGATTTAAATTAAGGAGAATGCTGTTACTATAATGCCTGCATTCTGATAGGGATTAGCTTGTGGACGTTGGTGCTGTTCAAACCCTTCACCCATCTCTGCCTATGTGAAAAATTGCTGAACCACATTTATAAGTCAAAACCAGAGCCGTATCTACAATGGGAGCAGCCCATGCAAACACAGGGGGGTCTTGGAGCTTCTTACTTTTATAAAGCCTCCCCCAAAGCAACCACTAATTGCTTTTTTTTTTTTTCTTGGCGACCCATGGATTCCTAATCACACCACTGAACATAACACAATAAGTGACAAATATATTACACCCCATTATAACTTACATTGCCCTTTACCTCCTTAATAAACACCTCCCAGACTTAAAGGAGAACTAAACTTACTTTTTTTAAAACCTAATGTGAAAGTTTTTCTCCCCAGAACACCTATACATTGTAAGATTCTTCAATGGCATGTTGCAATTAGTAGTTGTGAGAAATAGATTCTGTAAATAAGAAGGCTTCCATGTTGTTGCCAGTACAACCCACAGCCCATGAAGTTATCAAAGAAACACACCCCCTGACCATCTATGCACAAAGTGTTTTCTATACAGATGTCTCCACACCAATATGGAATGCCTGATAAGACTTTGAAAGCTGCTTGTTACCCTGCAGTTTATTTAGCAGTCAGTGTTAGTTGCTGGTAAATAAACTGCAGGGTAACAAGCAGCTTTAAAAGATGTATCAGGGACTTACATATTCCATTTTTTTCCTAGCAAAAGATAAAGCTTCCAAAAGTACATGGATTCTCTGCTTATTCAGTGTAGGCGCACCGGGTAAGGCACTGGGTTAAAAAAATATACAGTTCAGAAGGTCACAAGTTTAATACCGCAGACATACCTTACTTTGTTTCTAAAGGCTTTCAGCCTATTAAGTGGTGGCTCACCTTGTAAGACACATACAGTTTAGAAGGTCATGAGTTTGTTCCTAGTACAATATTCTACATGTGTTTTTTTAGTGTCTCTCTTAGCCTAGAAGTCAGAGCTCTGCTTTTAGCAGAGTCAATGTACATGTCGCAGGTTCTATTCCCCAGACTTCCTTTTATTTTTGCTGAAATGCAAGTATTCTTTTTCTTACATCCATACTATCTTTGAAATACACTGCAAATATTACTTTTCTTTTTGTATGAAAAGTAAAAGATTATATCATTGTTAGGACAGGAGCCTTGAATGTGTTTAAAAACAAAAAACTGAAATCCCTGTTCTGTGTCAGGGAGAGGGAGGATATCAGTGCTATAATGTGATTGGCTGTCAGCTTCTAGGAAGCAAGGCTGAAGCTTCCTTGTTTTGATCTGTTGAGCTCTACAGATCATGTGCATCAATTCAACATTGATTGGCATACACAGCTTATAATGAGAAATGAGTAATCTCTTATTTCTCATGTAGTCCATGGCCAACTCAACCCATCTTAAATAACCCATTGTCTGTTTCTTGTTTCACATTAGTTCTACCCCTTATTATTTTTACGCAAAGGTCACAGCTTCCCTGTGTATTAAAATCTAATACTCTGAGGCATATGACTCCTAACTAATTGCTGACACTACAGTTTTAAAGAACACTTTATGTAGCTATTCCTTGTTGTACAAATTTTATTACAATTTCAATACCTTGTATTTTTGTAATATTTTAGCACTTTTCTAAATTAGCACTGAACATATTAGTGGAAACAACGTCTATGTGAATAAAGAAACACATCTCTTGCACTGCTTATTTGTAGAGCTGAATGATCAACAAGGGCTCTACATCATAAAACACAGGCTCCTAGTAGATAATACATGCTTGGTACCATTCTGATTCTGTTAAAACATGACTGACAGAAGATACCAGTATAAGAAGTACAAACAATGAATTAGATGTACACATCAAAGTTTGCTGCCCTGATCCATTTACCTAATAGAAAGGTGTCTTAAAGTTTGACAGGATACTGCTGTGTATTTAGTGAAGCATAAAAAGATACAGTATGGTGATGTCTAACACCAGATGGCAGCAGGCTCATTTTAATTATAATGCAATAGTTCAAACAGCCTTAAGTGCAATACATGTACATAACTACGGCCAGAAACACAGCAAGAAAAGCAAATAAAATAACATAAAAGGAAAATGACAATTCTTCAAACAGGAATAAAAAATATAATATTATTTCACAATTTCACTGATCTTGAGCTTCTTCGAACAAACCTCAAGGAATATCAAAACATTTAAATCCCAGGAGATATCCTATATTAAAAAAGGGGGCAAAGATGCACAAAAAACAAAACAAATATTTACTTCTGTTTTCCGTTTATTCTTACATCTTGAATCTATATTTCTATGCGTTCACCTAAATCTGTATAGTATATTAACCCCAGGTGATACATGATTTGGAATGGTGAGATACAATACTGTACATAATCCTCCATCTTTTTATCAAAAATCACATTCTTCAATAATGTGAACCCAGTAAAGGCAACAATAAATAATGACAGCCTCTAAAATCAAAAGCTTTCATATCAGTATTGGATAGTGAAATATGAGAAGTTCTACCGTTAACTTTCTATTTATGGGCAGCTATGATATCTCCACAATCACAAAATGATTTACAATCTGTATCAGAGTTTGCAATACATCCCTGCTTCATCTGCAGGATGCAAGCCTTTGGGTTTAATTGGAAGATTTGGAGAGAAAAAAAAATCAATTTTGGTTAAATCTGTGGATGTTTAAACTAGATAACATATTAAATATATGTGCTAAAATAGAGATATTGTCATTCTTCTGTCATCACTGATGAAGCTTCTTGAATCCATTCCTTCAGGTGGTTCATCTTAAAGAATATGTATGTGGAAACGTGCAGTATAATGTACAAACTCCTAACAATGCATAGCAGTGTATGAACCCCTTACACTTTCCAGACACAGCAAAATCTTATTATTGATAAAAATTACACTTTTGAGGTTTTCAAATAGAAAGTTTAAATAATGTGATTCTGTTATTTGCAATACTATAAGAAGTTGCCTTAGTCCTTAAACTACTCTGTGAAGTAAGTTGATATTATTGATTGTCCAGGAACAGACATAGGTGTTAGGAAGGACAAAACTGGGGAGAGTAACCACTGGTGTATTATATATTTCCAAATAGAAAGTCTTATATTAACTACTATCCATAACAAATACAATTAAATTATTTGCCTTAAATTTGGAGAAGTTCTTAGATAAGTGCCAGACAGCTCAATTTAATAATATATTCTCAGGTTTGTAGTACTAGCTACAGTATTAGGTTGCAAAATGAATTCTTAGCCTGTGTTTTATATGTATTAACAAATGATGTACAATATATACAGTCCTCCAAACCATAGTCCTGTATATTTTATAAATCTTTTATTTATTTTTTATTTATTTTTTTGCATTCTGTTGCACCATTTCAAAGGATTTAATGCACCAGTATCTCTAAAACAGTGGAAAGAAGTGTAAAGGCAGGTACCTTACCTAAATAAATCTAGAGACAAAGCCCATTTCTAATGCTTACACAGAGAAGGAAGTTTATTGTAGTTGCTTACCACAGAATAAATCACTCCATGCATAATTGGTTTATATAGACATTATTCTCACTATTATTTCAATAACACCATGTCATACAATACATTTTATTGGTAACATTAAATGGTACATCAATATTCACATTTTGATGTGATGGTTTTCTAATTCTAATTCTAAGTTTAGATGTAATATTTCTCACAATTCACTCCCTTATCCTTGCCCCTTCCTGAGACATGACACTCCTCCATACATTTTTACCCAGATAAGCAGACATATTTAATTGACCAATATCTATAAGTAATAGGCTCAATACTTCTCAATTCAGTATAAAAAAATCCCCTAACTTAATTTTACAATAATCAGCAATATTATTAAGACAAACAACTGTTCTGTCTAAGACAGCGATTTCAAAGTGTACAGATCATAAGAAATAAATAAAATAAATAATAATAAACACAGGCCCAAGCCTATTGGTCAATCCTGGCTTCCACAGAACTTATCAAAAGGATATTGCAAAAGTCCTCAAGGCATCACTTATTTACTTACTAGTTTTAAACTTTTCCTTCTTATGAGAGAAATGCCCATCTTATCAGAGAAGCATTTTTTCATTTATTATAACAGAAATCTATTCAGGAGTAGACCGAGGCATACTGTGTACTGCAAAATACATGGCAATGAATCCCCCACAACTGCCCATCCCCACCCAAGTCAAGACACATTCCAATTTTTCCAACTCGAGTTTAGTGAGCTATGCCTTACCTCCCGTTCTTCAATCAATTTCTGTGGAGCCAGGAATGAAGATGGAAGAAATGTACCTTTCACACAATCCACCATAGCCACACTGAATGGTCCCAACCGCTTCCTGGTTATGTTCAACTATAGCGTGCATGCACAATAATGTGTGCTATAGTTGAACTGAAGCAGGAAGTAGTTGGGACCTGTCAATGTGGCCGCGGTGGATCACATGAAAGGCAAATTTCTTCCACAGAAATTGATTGAAGAAATGATGGTAAGGCATAGCTCCTTATCCTCCTGGTCTTCAATCAATGCATTAAAGGAATAGTTCACTTTTCCAGTGAACTGCTCTCCCTATACTACTTGATTACTTCTACGCTCTCCCTATACTACTTGATTATTTAGTGAAAGCTGAAACAGGTCTATTACTGGCTGTCTGGTTTTGCATTTAGCTCATGGAATGCTGTTAAAACCTCTTAGAGGGTATAGCATTATAGAATTTACCCAGAAGTCTCTGCTCCTAATTTGCAAACGTGAGAGGGCCTGTGTGAATGGGGAAAAGTGTATAATATAATTCAACAGCCCCATTAGAAAGCTGTAAGTAGTGTTGCTGCAAGTGCAACTTTTATAACATTTTGATATGAACCGAAAGCTTAATAAAGGTCTAAAGGGCCTAGGAATGTGCATTGATTATCTTTTCGTTATTTGTATACATTTTATACAAACATGTATATTTTGACCATATCAGTAGCACTTCCGCAAAATGTATTTGTCATTAAGCCTAAGGAGTGCTTCCACAGTCTTTCTTTGACTATTGTATGTATTTATTAGGAAGCATGGTCAAGCTTCCATGTGGTAATAGCACCCCCAACACCCACTTTAATGGAAGGTCCTATGCATTTAATATAGAGCACTGGATGGACAGCCTCTTATTTTAAAAATAAAGGGCTGGGGGAAAGTGAGAAAGCCTGCTGCATTGATCCAGTGTGCAACTTTGAGAAATGTAAAACTTTGCTAATTATATTTAAAGTAAAAAAAGGTTAGAAGTAAGGACCTTCCAGACTGGGGCTACCTTATATACCTGATATAGGTGTGGGGCCTAGGAATGATATTTTCTTTGTTTGTATCCTAAGGAGTGCTTCCACAGTCCTTCTATTGTGTATGTGTATGTGTGTGTGTGTGTGTATATATATATATATGCCGGCCAGTTTGCAAATGACCGAAACGTGTAGATAGTACAGACCTACTCACTCACAATAAAAACTTTGATTATCAAGACCTAGGAGTGCTCTGGAGTTATGTTTCTATTTCTATTATCCATTACAGAAGCACCCAGGCAGTAATAGCTCAGGACAGAGTGCAAAGGATCCGACACCGCATATATATAATATAACTCACAGAACTCAAAATCACCTAAATTGTGTACAAACTTAGATCAATGCATTTCGGCCCTTAGATCATCATGATGATCCTGATGACGGCCACATTAAGGGCTGAAATGCATTGATCTAAGTTCGTACACGTTTAGGTGATTTTGGAAGGCGTGTGAGTGCCCTGATCTGGAGGTGTTTGTCCAACGTTGGACAGGTATAGCACCCAGGCATCTATATTGAGCGTGGGATTGCAGGCGATTGGAGGAGGTCATATACCTGTATATACCTATATATATATATTCTTCAACTTATTTGCATGCTTGCTAGTAATTTGTAATATTGCTTAGGTACTATGTTTTTTATCCTATTGATATTTGTTTTTAAGTGATGCTTGTAGCCCTTTGGTTGAGCTGGCCCGATACATGATAGTTTGTGCCACCGTCCTGCTGACTGGCAGATGATGATATGGTGATTATGTGAGTCCATATATAACATATAAATTTGGACTGATAGCCGCGAAGTTGGGCTTATTGTTACCTGATATATCTGATGTCTTTTAGCGGAGTTTGTTAAGTTGACATTTACAGCTGAGCGTATGGTTAATGCTGTAATCGGCAATGTGCTCGTAGCTATATATTTTTTTTTATAAAGATTCCTGTATGGGTGGCATGTGGGTAACGGTTTCTTATGTCCCTGAGCTTCGGGAGGTTATGCCAGATACACTGCCATGAGCGATCTTTTGATCGCATTGTTTGTGCAGTAGCCGTGAGTCCGCTGAGTGTTATTTGGGATGTAGATTTGACTGGGTTAAGCACAGCCGAAGGGGTTAAGCATTTGTTGATTATGTTTGTTATTGATGCAGGTGATGGGGGTTTGTTTCTATTGGTGGGTGGTGGTATTTAAGGTGATCTTGGAAATTGATTAATTATCCTGACGATGGCCATAATATGTGGCGAAAACGCGTTGATTTGAGCTAAATAAAACTATATGTGTTTGGATTTGGAGAAGTCCCATATATATATATATATATATATATATATATATATATATATATATATATATATACAGCTGCCAGGGTGCTCCCAACAGATCCAATAATATAATAGAAATAATACACCGTGGCACTCCTTAGTCTTGCATCAAATGGCAACATTTCGGTCCCTGGTCTTGGATCTTTATCAAGCCTTGATAAAGGTCCAAGACTAGGGACCGAAACGTTGCAATTTGATGTGATGTGAATAAACCCACTTTTTGTGGCAAACCAGGAGTGCCCCGATTTATTATTTCATTATATATATATATATATATATATATATATATATATATAAATATACAATAGCAAAATTGGGCACTCGCTCCTCAATCAGAATCCTTGCCCTGGTGCAATTCCTAGTGATTATCAATAATGGAATAAAGATGGATGCACTCCAGGGTCCTTTTCAATTTATTCAGTCAACAAATAAGTGCATACAAAAGTGCCTTTTGTATGCACTTTATTTGTTGCACTGAATAAATCGTGAAAAGGACCCTGGAGTGCATCCATCTTTTATTCCATTATATATATATATATTATATATATATATATATATATATATATATATATAATATATATATATATATATATATATATATATAATATATCCCTTATATTACATATATATATATTTATATCTTCATAGGAGATTGCATTGAGTTTTTAGGAGATACCAATGAGGTGGGGGTATAGGTTATTACATATAGGAAAGGTATATCTGTATAGGTGGCATTTCTCACTATTACCATTTAAATGACCATCAGTAAATGTATATAAAATATAGCACTGACTTATATTAGGCACAAGACAAAATATACAAAATACATAAACTTACTTACAGAGCTGAGATTCCTATTTCAAAATGGAATGTTCAAATGGCAGCTTAAACCACACCCCTGTGTCTGCTCCATGTGAAAGGAAGTGTAATCCCAAAAAAAAAAAAAAGGCTGCTACACAGGATGTGATGTGTGTGATTACAATAATGGACAAATACACCAAGGCTCCTTATATACCACCTCCAGCCTGCAGGTGGTATCAAGACATAAAAGACAAGACATCCCTTCTCTCTAAGGCTAGGATGAGAGAAAGTTAAAGTAGATAGAAGTGTGTGTTGTGATCCATTGCACAGTGTGATGAATGCAACACAAGACCCTGTGTATAAGATCCTGTTACCACCTGTTGGAAGAACAAATAATTGGACAGACAAGTTACCTTATTGGATACAAACTCTGAGGCAACAGTTACGTGTACACCAACTTACAAGGACACACAATATACAGGCCTGGTCAATATTTAAAGTGGTACACCATAGACAGGGACAACATCATCACTGAACATGTTATGTGGGGAAACTGTTTATGTTTTGTTATTAAACCATTGCAATACTTCCTGTTAACTGTAAGTTTATCTTGTTAAAATTAAAATAAGTGCACTGTCTACTTTGTGCCAGACCACCAGGATAATCCACTGTGCCATGCTACCCATAATCCTTCTATAAAGCAGTAATCTGGTGCAAATTGGTAGCAGCGGTGCTGGTAATACCATTTATTCTCCATGTTTTCTCTGTATATCTGTTCTCTGTATTAAAGGGCATCTCCACCCTCGATATTAATTTTTGATTTATTGTAAGGCATCCCCTTCCACCCCCAACCACTATGTTAGATGTGTAAAAATAGAATCCAAACTCTTCTTACAGCCCCTCGCTACAGCATCGTTCTGATTAGGCTCCCTGCTTGCCGGAAGTACAAGCAGGGGGCCGGACCAGGAGCTTTGTGATTCACTAAGAGGCAGCCAATTACAGCTGCGGATGCTAGCAATAAAGAACGCAGCAGGAGCGGTGATCTGTACGTACAGTTTCAATTCTATTTTTACACTTCCTATATAGCAGTTGGGGATGGGATGGCCTGCAATATAAATAAAAAATGTAATGCTACATGAAGGGCAGCCAAGGAGGGATCAGGAGGGAGGGAAGGGGGAAAAGGGTTTTCCTGTGCATGCCACTGTCTTCTCAGAGGGCAAGGAGGAGGCAGAAACCTTTTGGACAGGAAGACAGTTACTACTCCTCAGTTTCCTGGACTTTGGACAAGCACTACAGGGAAACCATAAGGAGCAGATATGTAAGGTAAGGATTTATTTAAACTACTCAGTGGGGCCAGTAGTGGGTTAAACTTTAGTATGGGGGTGGACATGTCCTTTAATCTATGGAGGCTGCTACTGATAGTATTGATTTAAATCCTCCTGTCCTTGTATCTTCTGAAGAAATGCCCCAATCAGACTCAGTAGATCAACAAGGTCCAATTACCAAACCTTTTTTTTAAACCTGATCCAATCAGTATCCTGTGCTCCCAAGTCATAACATAAGCATCTATAAATGTGGCACTTGCCGTGGTGAATACTAATAAGTATGAACACATCAGGTATCCCAACCCTTCCGGGAGTCGTGGTAGTCTCGCTGATTTTGGGGTGGTCTCCCGCATACCCGCGAGACCACCCAAAACTCCTGTGACCTGAACCTACCAGACAGTCTGCCTCCGGAACACCTCCTTTTTTGTGGCCATGCTGCTTATTTGATGTAAATTACATCACATGGGCCAGTCACGCCCCTAGCCACACCTCTAATGTGATGTAATTCCTCCCCTAACTCCACCTTCACCCACCCCTTTGGTGACATAAGTGATGTCACGTCATGCCCCCTTCTCCCCACCCTACGTGGAAGCCGGATTCAGCAGGGTGGGATGTCTGGAACATAGCATGTTATGTTTAAACCACATAGTGAGGCAGGATTTCCTGGGTCTATCCTCAGACCTGCAGGATTATCCTATTTGGTTCCCCTGGATGCTGGTGACTGCGTAACAGTTAACGGCGGATTTTTTCTGATTTTTCGGATTTTCCGCCTTCCGAACTTCCGAATTCGGGAAATTTCATAATTTCGAAAATTTTCGAAAATGCAAGGGTTTCTCTTATTTTCATAACTACGTATTTTCGAAAATTTTCGAAATTACGAGGATTACTCGTATTTTCGAAAATACATATTTTCAAAAAAATACTAGAAAATTTTCGAAAATACGAGAAAACTCGTAATTTCAAGGGTATTTTTCATTTTAATGGGTCCGCTCGCGGATTTCGCGGATTTTCGAATTTTCGAATTTTTTCGAAAATTCGCGGATCCTCGAGCGGACCGGATTTTGTGAAGTTCGGACATCTCATATATATATGTATATATGGGATCAAGTGGACTGCACTCACGCTTTAAGGGGTCATCTACCAACCAATCAACCAACAAGATAAGATACTCATATTACATTTCTTACATAAGAAATGGTTAAGGAAAAAAGGGTGTGTGTGTCTATAAGTGTGTCTTACCTTTGTATGTTGCATATTATCACTGGAAATGTTGTAATCACTATACTGAAGGCGGTCCCGAACAGACTGAAACACATTTATTCACATCATTCAATAAATTTGATTTCTACAGTGAACCCAGATGAGTGCTTCCTGATCGACTACATTATATATATAAATCAACAGTCCTATAACAAGATGCCCCCGTAGTTGAAAGGATTGTGTAGCGTTAGTGCAGCATACACTAAAAGAGACAACTTGGTTATTATGAACTTTTAATACCCCTTATTTATAGATAACCTCCCTGTTCAGTGTATGCTATTGTTTTATTATTACACATTGCATATTCTATAGGAATATTCTAATATAGTTGCTCGTGTTACGTGCATTAAAGGAGAACTATAGTGTGTATACACTTTTTTCAGATAAAATTAAAAGTACCTGGGGCAGGGAGATAGGATTGGTAGTTTCTACCTCCCAATTTTATTTCTATGAGAAACAGCAGCAGAACGAAAATTGCTTCAGCCCTATTTTTAATACAGGAAGGCACTGCTATATACCCCTCTTTTCCTTCTTGGTATCAACCACATCTGTCTTAACTAGGAGGTTTCTAAAGAAATGATCCCCTGGAACTGATGATTTCAAGCAAGAGGGTTTATATTCTCTGTAATTTTTACACTGGTTTATATTTAATAGGTGTACATGAATTTTGGGCACACTGATGAATTTGGTAACAATTGAACCTTGATCCTGATGACAGACGACATTATGGCTGAAACGGATTGCAAAGATTTTTGCAGTGGATGAAAAGCAACATCGTCATACGCCCTTACTCATATGCCTATGAGTAAGGGCGTATGCCCGAAATGCATCAGGCAGTTTTAGCCTGTGTTTGTTCTTCCACATGGTAAAATAAAGATTGACGTTTTTAGCCAGAAGGTGCGGTGCTGTCCTTTTGCATTCTACTATTTGTCTTGGATTCCGGAGTTGCATACGAGCTCTGATGGATCTACCAGCACTTCTGAGATGTCCTGGATGGGAGTGGTGAGTCCTTGCGAGCTGCGGGATGGAGCCTTCGGCCCAATCGCATTGAGAATGCTAAGAGCTTGGAGCGGTCTGTCTTTCTTTTGGTTGCCACTTTCTTAATCAAAGTTTGTTTAAGGGAGGGGGGTTATTCTCTTTTTAAGAACTTTAAACATGTGCACATAAGGATAATTTATATTGCTTACTAAATAGTGTTTTTTTTACAAAATGTTTATGATGTAAGAGAAGATAGCTTTGTAATATATTGTACTGGCTATAAAGCTGGATCGCATTCAAACTTAACTACGGTACATATAAGTTTTTTTTTTTTAAGAAATCAATTTTATTCTTTCATCTGTAAACAGTTTTTCCAAAATGACCCGGTGTCAATATCATTTATCCAATTGTGATCACAAAATATACTCAATGTTATTTACTTTTGCTGAATTCAGCAAAGTGTGCTCTCCAGTTTTACAATGTCATGGTAAACTAAGGCAAAATTGCTGCCCAAGGCCTTTTGTTTTTAAAGGGTCACAGAAACACTGTACACTTAAAATTATTCATAGGTTTCCACACAGATGGATTATACAGATTATTGGTCAAAGAGCAGACACCTTTCTAAAGTGAAGTTCAGTTATGTTTTTGCAACTGTAAGAGAATTGCTTTCTTCAATATTAAATTCTGTTTGCTGTTCTACTTGAATAAGGAACTTTTTTCTATTATGTATATGAATACATATATGTGAATGAATGTATGGTTGCAAATAGAAATGTGTGTGTAAAGAAGAGTATGCATGTTAATATTTCTTATACAAAAAGTTTATTTTCAGTTTTTTTTTAAACACTTCTGATTTTAAAGACGTTATCAATGAGGTGAGGGGTATATATTATATATGGGAAAGGCATGTGTGTAATTTCTCAATATTATCATCCAAATTACCATAAAGAAATGTATATAAAGTATAGTACTGACTTATATTATGTACAATAAAAATATAAAAGTTATGAAAGTACTTTCAGAGCTGGTACCGCTTTTTAAATGGAATAATCAGAAGTTATACTGTACCTCTGTCACTGTTAAGACTTCTGCATGTGTTTAGACAAATAAAAATATACAGAAACTTTGATGTATGTTAGGTTTCAGTATTACACTCAATATTGTGCTGTGTGACAGTCTTGGAGAATAAAATGTATGTAACACAAGAAGTAATGTCTGTGTATCATAGAAGACATATTCATCGTATTTTTAATAATTATAGAATTTTCAAAAAAGTTTTGAATTTTTTGAAAGTTTCTTGGAACATCGAAACCCTCAGATTAGATTGAAAGAGGGCTCTCTTCAAACCAGCAATACATCTCTATTTAAGAGTTATGTTCATTTGGAAGCTGCAGCTTTAAAAATACTGTTTTTTCCCCTATACCCCTCCAGAGCCTACCTTTGTGCCTGGAAAGTTGCTGACATCTTGTTACTGGTTTGCTTAAAGTTAAGCTCCGCCCCTCTGATATTTCCTCTGCTTTCTCCTGCTTGAGCCTCAATCGATAATGCCTGTGAGTTCTGTGCACAGACATGTGCATGGAACTCACAGGCATTACTGTTTGAGGCTGTTGCCAAAAAAAATGGCAACAATCTGCAGCTACCAAATGAGCATACAGTAACTTGGTTTTACAGTACACTTATCCTTTAAACAACTCTTAAATAGAGATGTATTGTTGGTTTAAAGAGAACCCTCTTTGAATCTAATCTGAGGGTTTCGAAGTTCCAAGAACTTTCAAAAAATGTTAAACTTTTTTGAAAATTCTATAATTATTAAAAATACGATTATCGGTTTCAGTAACCCTCAAATTTAGAATTTTATAACCATTAAATATGCAAGTCGATTTTGGTAACCCTCAAATTCACAATATCGTTAACCCTCAAATCTGGAAGTCGATTTTGATAAACCTCAAAAATATAATAAGGAAGCTCTAAAACATTGCAATTGTGAGGAACCTTATAAAGGTTCATTAGATTTTTCGCCACCGCTATCGCTGCCTTTTCGCCAAATTTGGACTTATTGCAATTTATAAAGCGGCGATAAGCAGTGGTGAAAATGCATTACTGCCACCTTTCGGAATTCACTTTTCGCCATACACCGGATGAGGTAACCGCTCAATCATATTTAAAAAATGGCGAAAAGTGGGTTTTTAAACCCGTTTAAACCCACCAGTGAGTCCTAGGAAGGTGTCAGTACATTGTGGTTCATCTAAGGGTCCAGGGGGGTTAAAGGGAATGTCCACCCACAAAACTAATTTTGTGCCAATCACAGACGTGGCTGATGTCATGAGAAAGCACTGTGGGAACAAAGGGCTGTAAGTATAGTTACAATTATTTTTTTTTTTTAAATAATACTGCATTTAGGACATCTGTAAGGGCATTTAGGGCATCTGTCATATCCTAAAAGGATTTTACGCTAGGATGCAAGCGGACCAAGGATGAATCCAGATGGTGGATGGGGGGGGGCCTGAAGGCACGGCTTAAGGTGACGTCAGAGAGCTTAAAATTACAGTGAGCTGCTCATGGTCTGTAAAAAGCATATTGAAAAAACGTATGTATCTTCAAATTGGCTGAACGGATTTTAATGGGGGATGGCTTGTTTTAAATCTATAATCCTGACCAATAACATATACAATTATAGTTTCAGGGGTGGATATTTCCTTTAACTGTTAACTGTTATATGATTGCTGATTTCCGTGTTTACAAAAATGACCGTTTTTTCTTTTCGCCACGATACAGGACTTAACGTAATTAATCCATTGCGTTAAGTCCTATATCACAGCGAAAAGAAAAGATACTATCGCATATTGAAGCGCTGATACTTTTCGCCGCAACGACGAGTGTTTTTATAACTCTGGCGAAAATATCGCACTTTACCATTGCAATGTCCTGCGATAGCAAAACGGCAAAAAGAGTGATTGTTTATAAATATGCCCCTTCGTTTTTTAAATAAGTTTTGGTTATATGTTAGTTTTTCCCAGACCATTTCCTAAGTCCCTGTGTCATTTACACTGACCAACTCTTGCTATTATTGCTATTTTTGCAGATTCACTCAGGTCTGGATGTGTGCCTCTGGATTGAAAAAAAAACTGATGTTATTCCAATATTCAAAATGGGTAGTCATTCACAGCCAGGTAATTAGAGGCCTGAAAATTTAACATCAGTGGTGGGGAAGATACTGGAAAGTTTAATAGTTCTAGAGTATGTTTCAAGGACTAACCTTATAAGTAGTAACCAGTAGAGATGGCCGAAACTGCTAAAATCCGTTCCGCCTGTGGAAAAAATGTGAAAATCCGCGTAAAAACCCATTAAAGTCAATGGGAGAAAAAAATCCACACAGATCCGCCTAAATATAAGGTAAAACAGCAATGGTAACCTACTGTACATGGCTGTGGGACCTGGGAAATGGTCTGGGGAACACGTACATATACCCAGAACTAAAAAAACACCAAACTTTACTCACGATTGCACCTTTTTTCGAGCTTCCGCATTCTATTTTTGAGCCGCGTTCGATATTTTTTGAGAATTTTCTTGGAATTTTTGAGTTTTCAAGGAATTTTCGAGTTTCCAAGGAATTTTAGAAAATTTAGCAAAAAATGACACAGTAACTTACTGTAAATGGCTCTGGGACCTCAGAAATGGTCTGGGGAACAGACCAATCTGATTGTAACCAATTCTGATTGAAAAAGAATCTTATTGGTTAGTATACCAATCAGATTCTTTCTAAAATAATTTTAATGTATCCAATCAGAATTGCTTACAAATAAAGGTGAAGTTTTAAAACCCTAAAGCTTGAAGCCTGTTAATTGCAGTGTATATGTTTTCAAGGACATGCTGAAAGGCCGCTGACATGGAGATCCGCTAACAGAGGGGGTAGGTGACCCCTCCTCTATTTTCTGTATAGGAGCGCTAAAGTCTGGGAACATGAATTTGAACGTTCCATAATTATCAAACGTTCAAATTTGTGTGTTCAAGTTTGGGTCTATTCCATCTCTAGTCATGAACTTTCTACTGTGCTTCTTCAGAAATCCCCCCCCCCCACCGTTAACAATCCTGCTCTTGCCCCTGGATTTTGAGCATTCCAATGGGGAAAAGGCACGTACAGCGCTAGAAGTGCACTATAATGGAGGGGCTACATAGCACTGGCTGGTGCATCATTTTGATATCCATATCACTGTCTTGGTCCTCCAGAATTGGTTCGTTAATTAATGAACGTTCAGTGTTAATTTACTGCCGCGGTTGTACATTATCGATAATGCACTGTATTTCGCTAAACTGCAATACTGTGTGTTTTTAAATAGGGCCAGTAGACCTCTCAAAGTCCTAACACTAAATTTGTCCAAAAAACTTATAGGGGGCTTTTGGGTCCCAAATTGTGTGAATACAGGAGTGGTTAACAACAAGTGCTAATCCTCCACACTAAAATTCACACACAGTAAGCTTCAAAAGCATGGAAAAAACTCTATAACTCCTACACTGTCAGGTCTCTACTAAACTCACTTTAACACACTGACAAAGTGGCACCTGTCTAGCTGCCTTTTATACCCAGGGGGTTGGCACAGGTAAAAACAGCTGCCATTGGTGAATTTGATACATGAAAATCTTCGAAAATGTTCAAAGGTGGGTTCGGAAAATCTGCGGATTGGCAGATCTTTGAGATCTGCCATGGAACCAGGTTTGGTTCCACAATCCGGTCCATCTCTAGTTAGTATGCCAATCAGAATTGGTTACAATAAGATTAGAATCTAATTGTAACCAATTCTGACGGGAAAAGAATGTGATTGGTTGGTATACCAATCGGATTCTTTCTGAAAATTCTGATTGTAACTAATCAGAATAGGATTCTTTTAGAAAGTTCCCCAGACGATTTTCCAGAAAGTTACTGTATCATTTTTGCCAAATTTTTGAAAATTCTTTAAAAATTCAAATTTTGTAGAAATTTCTTGAATCTTCGAATTTCCCGATTTTTCGAAAATTTTCGAACGCAGTTCGGAAAAAATTTGGAAAGCAGAATTCAGGGAAATCTGCGAGATCCGCAATTCGAGAATCTCGGAAATCCGTTGCGGATCCGGTTCCGTGAACTGGCCATCTCTAGTAAACAGCATTGATTTAGGAGGAATAGATTTTGTCAAACTGACTTGCTTGGCTTTTATGAAGAAGTGAGTAGAAATTTAGACTCTGGCATAGAAGTGGATGTAGTATACTTGGATTTTGCAAAGGCTTTTGATTCAGTCCCCCATAGGCGACTAATGTATAAGCTAAGGTCTGTTGGTCTAGGGAGGCACATTTGTACATGGATAGAAAATTGGTTGATGAATAGGATGCAGAGAGTAGTTGTTAATGGGGCTTTATCAGTATAGACTAAAGTGGGGTGCCACAGAGTTCTGTGTTGGGGCTACTTCTATTTAATCTATTTATTAATAATTTGGAGATGGGTATTGTCAGCAAGGTTTCTGCTGATGCATTTTGGACTTAAAAATCCTTGTGCTGCTTATACTATAAATGGCTCTGTTTTGAGTGAATCCCTGTTGGAAAAGGATCTTGGAGTTTTGGTGGATAACAAACTTAAAGGAAGCAAGCAGAGCCAGTATGGTATTGTCTTGTATAAAGAGAGGTATGGATTCAAGGGAGAGCAATGTTATTCTCCTTCTTTACAAAGCATTGGTAAGGCCTTATTTGGAATATGCAGTGCAATTTTGGAATCCTGTGTACAAAAAGGACATTTTTGAAATGAAAAGGGTTCAGAGAAAGGCAACTAAATAAACAAGGGCTTGAATATAAAGAGAGATTGGATAAGTTAAAACTATGTACGCTAGAGAAAAGGCGGTTGCGTGGGGAAGATTACTGTGTATAAATATATTAACGGGCCATACTATAAACTATCTGGGTCCTTGATCACCAATAGAACATGTCCATGTGTCAGAGGACACATGGACATCCCTTAAGACTTGAAGAAAAGAAGTTTAGGCTTCAAGTTCGATTTTTCACTGTGAGAATGGTAAAACTATGGAACTGTCTTCCAGTGGACATTGTTATGGCAGGTTCATTGGACGGTTTTAAAAAAAGCTGGATGAATTTCTGCAAACAAGTAATCCAGCGATTTACGATTGCCACTTGGAGTCAGAAAGAATTTTTCCCCCTTCATTAATTTGGTGGGGGGGGATTGCCTTCCTCTGGATCAACAGTTAGGCAGGGAATGAGGGTATTGCTAGATGGGTTGGACTGGATGGACGTATGTCTTTATTCAACCTCAAATAGTATGCTATACTATTAATGCCTTAAATTGGATCGAAACATTCAATTTTTTTTCTCCTATTGACTTCTGAACTTGAAGTGCTGTAATAAAATCAACAAGTGCTTCAACAAGTTATTAGTTTAGAGCATGCGACTTTATTAACTTTTTCTCACTTTTTAACTTATGTATAGCCAATAAAAACTTTATTAAAAAAATTCCAGTGATTGCACTAAACTTCTGTATCCCTTTTAACTTCTGGAAATTGATCAGAGGGAAAAGAAGGAGGTGAAATGTTGATCTTTTTGTATATTATAAATGTATGGCTTTGAGGATTGACGATAGGGGGCATTAATACCTACAAGTAGAGATGGAACCGAACCTGTCACTGAGGCAGATTTCCGAGATCCGTGGATCTAGGACATAGCAGATTTTGCGAAAATTCCACTTTTCGAAATTTTTCGAATCGTGTGCAGAGTTTTTCAAAAATTCCTGAATGTTTTGAGTTTTCCAATTTTCTGGGTTTTTTTAGGTGAATTTGTGAAACGATCCAGCTGCAGTACATTTCTCAAATTCACCAATGACAGCTATTTTTTATCAGTGCCCAACCCCATTAGCCATGGAAGTGAGAATTCTGTGGCTCCAAGGCTTAATAAGAAGTAGTTTGCAACTTTGCACAGGAAGAAGCAATCAATCCTTGAATGCAGATTCAGATCCAGATTTTTTGAATTTACAAGAAGATAATACTATGAGGAATGTAAAAACAGTGCATAAGATTTTGGCCATTGATACATGTTCCCCAGGCCATTTCCCAGGTCCCTGAGCCATTAACAGTAAGTTACCATTGCTATTTAAACCATAAAAATACGTAGGTGGAATTTTCTATGGGTCTGCTTGTGATTTTTGCAAGTTCAGTCATCCCTACCCAGAAGTCATGACAAGGTTTGTGCGCTTGATGTAAATGGTAACGAGAGCTACTGTGTCTGAGATTAATTTGTCTTATGGGGTCATTATGTAAAGTATCTATGCTGATCGAGGTATGATAACTTGTGCTTATTCAGCTCCCACACTCCTGCTACAATTTGTGTGTAAGACTTTACTCACAGCTGGAAATGTGTATGTATAGTGGGATTTTGTGATATATGATGTTTTTTAATTAAGTTTCTCTATTTCTTTTATATGTAATGTTTTTTCATAAATATGTGCACAATTTCTAGTTTGATGGATACATGTTCTGTGGGTACTCCTGGGGGCATGGCTTACAGTGATTTATTAAGAAATGTTTTCAATGCACTTTGTATTCTGCTATATGGGCAGAAACACATAGAAACTAATAGTCAAAATATCCTAAACCACTTACCTAATAGGTTATAGTATTTTTTCCTTGTGTTATTTATTTTATCTGCACTTTTAATTTCTCCACTCTCTTTTTTTCATATCATTGAAAATGATGCAACGCACCGAAAACGCGTGATTTGCGTTCCTTATTTTATATTGCAATCGCATGCGTTTTTCAATACTTCATGAAAAAAATGCATGCGCAAACGCAACGAAATCGCACATGAAATTGTATGCGATTCCGCATGCAATTGCGTTTGCGTTGCAGTGTGACCGTGCCCTCAAACCCATATGATCACAAGTGCTTAAAATGTTTCTGCACTGTTCAAAAATATTCCCACAAATGATTAAATTAATTACCCATTTTGATACTGACCGATGGTAACCAAGATTTCTTGCACTAGAATGCAATTAAACTATTACCTTAAATTAGAAATACTATGCAGACAAATATTTTAAAAGTCTTGCCATTGATTCATGTTGTAGATGGAGCAGCCCTGACCAAGGTCATATACATTAGTAGGGCTTTCTTCTGCCTTTTCAAAATTCTGTGTTCCATTGTGAAATTGAAGGGATCACTTTCTGAAGTCCTTCACAAACAATGCAAGCAATAGCCTTTTTTTATTGCCTCAATTATTTTTAATGATTCATTCAGGATGTGTGTGGTTGGATATTTTATAAGGTATTTAGCTTGTAACTAGATCTGCTTCAAATGTCAAGTTGCATTAATATGTGAAAACTGTTGAATAATTAATAAAAGTCTCACTGTGTTTACAATAAGGTGTATTTAAAATGAATTATTCAGTGCAGTGTTGTAAGGGCACTGACTTTACATCTCGAGGCAATTCTTTAGGCAAAAAGAGAGGTAAAAAGAAACAGGAGCCACTAATGATAAAATATGAACTTAACTACATATTATTTACAATTTACATAATGGGGCATAGTGAATATGCTCTAAAAATAAATGAATAATTTCCTCTGAGAGAAAGAGCTCAGATTCCTGCACTGAACTGTTAATATATTGAATATGGCATAAGCATAAGACCGTTCTATCTATGAATTGCATATCAAGCATATAAGTAGCACAGCAGGCCAAGATTTTGTGGGAAAACCATAACATGTTAGGTCCAGGAAATACATTTCTGGGATGTGGAGTTTATGTTCGATTGACAACTAACCTTCTAACAACCACTGAGAAATGTTGATCATTAATCCTACAGAACCAATGGTAGATATCTTTGGTTTTAGCATTTTTCCAGAATGTTTTGGCAGTTTTTTTTTCTCTCTCTCTTTTTTTTCCTATTACCCTCCCATTCCCTACCTTTATTGCTTGAATCTTGCTGGTTTCCCCCTACACTGTAATCATGTTTTTAGGACTGCCCCCACAAGATTTCCAAGCAATATGCACTGGGTCAAAGAATAGCGCAGGCATTTAACCCGCACATGTGTGACATCATTGCGCGCGTCAGATATACATAACAGTCAAATTGCATGAGATTTGGTTGTGTTATACCTGCTGCGTGTGGTGATGTCAACGGGGCGTGCGCTAAGGTCACAGGGCACGCAATTTAATCCTTAATAAACAAATTGCTACATGGCCAAGTTCTCTTCATCAGTATTTGTAGAATGGGATTATCCAAGAAAAAGATGTTATAAGACGTATAAGTTACTAGTTGTGATACAGAAAGACAAAATGGAATTTAACACACTGTAGTGGGTGCTTTACAAACCACATGTATAGATTTTTTTTTCTTTAAAATATGGATATATTTCATGTCTTATCAAGGTGTTTCCTCAATGTAGCAAATTTTCCTGGTGTAATCCATTTATACATGTTCTATGACAGTTGAAAATTCCAATTAATGACTAGGTTTATGGCACAAGGGAAATTACTTAAAAATTATTTTCCCTTGATGCAGCTAAATGAATTGGGACTCACAGCAAGAATGAGTTGTTTTCACCAGGGAAAAAAATTTAGGTTGAGTGGGCTCTCTGTAAAAAAAAAAAAAAATAGCATTAATGTCTCAAAAAGTGTATTTGTTAAAATGATTGATTAAATACCCACTTCAGTGGGTGTATATCCTGATCTTGGAAATTCCTATAACATAATAGAATAAAATCATCTTAATACTTTTATCCATATTTCCTGTAACACAAAGAAAAAAAGAAAATGATTGTACTTGCAGCTGAGCTGGATTATATAGAAACAACAAATATCTTAATCCTGCCAGTGACATTAATTAACCACAACCAAAAAGTGTAACAATTTACCTGTGCAAACACATTATTAGCTACCTGGGTGGATATCAGTTTTAGAAAATCAAAAAACCTTCTCAAAACTGTATAAACAGAACTAGGTTCCTGAACATGCTTGTGAAGGTTCTCATTCATCCAGGTCATGGTATATCTGTTGTATTCAATTAGATCAACTGGACTTGAAATGTAGTTCTTGAAGACGTTTCGCTAGTCATCCGACTGGCTTTCTCAATTCAGAATGACTTGTACAAGAATCTGTGGCAATTATGTACCCTGGAAAATCCCAATTAGCATATCACAGCCAGGTGTTAAGGGTGTGATTAGATAGTGGCTAAGAGGTGTTATAGGAACGCCCAGAGTAAGGTGTTAAAACAGCATTGTACATGGCAGACAGTTGGTGTCGAACCCCCCCACCTCTATTTAGGCTTGGTTTCTTTATTTTCACATAAATGGCCTCCTTAACACCTCTCTTGAACCAGTCACGTTCCTTCGCCAGTATCTTAACTACAATCTTCAAAGGTATGTCCTTTATCCTTAAGATGCAGATACACGGCTGAGTCCGGACCCGAGGAATTGGCTCTTCTGTGCTGGGCCATACGTGATGCAGTTGCTGTTTGGTCTCCCCCACATACAAATCTCTGAAGAATGCTCTGATTTGTATGTGGGGGAGACCAAACAGCACTGCATCAACGTATGGCCGCACACAGAAGAGCCAATTCCTCGGGTCAGGACTCAGCCTGTATCTGCATCTTAAGGATAAAGGACATACCTTTGAAGATTGTAATGTTAATATACTGGCGAAGGAACGTGACTGGTTCAAGAGAGGTGTTAAGGAGCCATTTATGTGAAAATAAAGAAACCAAGCCTAATAGAGTGGGGGGGTTCGACACCAACTGTCTGCCATGTACAATGCTGTTTTAACACCTTACTCTGGGCGTTCCTATAACACCTCTTAGCCACTATCTAATCACACCCTTAACACCTGGCTGTGATATGCTAATTGGATTTTCCAGGGTACATAATTGCCACAGATTCTTGTACAAGTCATTCTGAATTGAGAAAGCCAGTCGGATGACTAGCGAACGTCTTCAAGAACTACTTTCAAGTCCAGTTGATCTAATTGAATACACAGCAACAGATATAGGTTCCTGAACCTTTTAAAGTACCCACACTCTTGGTATAAACATTGGGAGCCGCAAAATCTAAAAAAAAAATAAATAAATATGTATATGTATATATATATATATATATATATATATATATATATATATATATATATAATATATATATAATATATATAAATGATATAGTGATTCGGCGCACTCCATGGACTTGACAATCTTTATTGTAAAGGTAGTAGGCCTACTACCTTTACAATAAAATTCGTCAAGTCCATGAGGCGCCTGAATCACTATATCATTACATATTCCTCCTGGCAGCACCCTGGCATTCTACGGCAACGTAGTGCCTGTAGAATGGGGATTGCTATCCCCGAAACGTAGTACATTGACATGTTCCAAATAAAGGATTGAAGCTAACGACCTGTGTGTGGAGAACACGCTGATTATATATATATATATATATATATTATATATATATATATATAATATAAATATATAATGAATGATATCAGGAAAAGGAGCACTCGTGGGACTTGTTACAAATATCGTTTGTGATTTTTATTGTATCAACGCGTTTCAGCCTTGATGTTGGCCGTCCTTAGGATACGTATCCTGAGGACGGCCAACATCAAGGCCGAAACGCGTTGACACAAAAAAATCACAACGATATTTGTAACAAGTCCCACGAGTGCTCCTTTTCCTGATATCATTCATTTGTAAATAGTGGGAAGCACCGGGGCACCTGGAATGTAAGGCGTGAGTGCGGGACACCAGGAGGATTGCTATATATATATATATATATATATATATATATATATATATATATATATATATATACCTTAAAACTTTTTCAGGTGCGCGCTATCAGGGTTTTCATAAAAGTTCTTATCGTTTCAAATGCTGCTAATTTTTCCCCAAACAATCAGATGTTATTTAACATTTTAAAGCTAACATCTGATTGGTTGGGGCAAAATTAGCACCATTTGAAACAATAAGAACTTTTATTGAATCTCCTTGTATATATACAGTATGTCAGAAAAGTGAGTTCATTTTTTGTAAATATTTTATTATATCTTTTCATAGGATAATACTGAAGATATGACAATTCTTTTCACAAAGTCTAAATTTGCTGTCCACTCAAAACAATCAACACACACAGCCATTAATGTCTAAACCACTGGCCACAAAGTGAGTACACCCCTAAGAGAAAAAAATCTCCAAATGATGCCTAATTAACCATTTCCCTCCCCGGTGTCATGT
Source organism: Hymenochirus boettgeri (assembly GCA_019447015.1). Lineage (NCBI taxonomy): Eukaryota > Metazoa > Chordata > Amphibia > Anura > Pipidae > Hymenochirus > Hymenochirus boettgeri. Next base: position 93,751,736 of record CM033472.1, on the reverse strand, counting down.
GACCTATCAATGTTACAAGGTCTCGTGTGAATGGGGAGCAGGAGTGATAAATGATCATTCTCACACTCTCTCATACTGGTCACTGGAAGTTGAACATGCTGCTCTACATAAAAATGGCCTAGGGTATATGAAAGTTGCTAACACCCTGAAATTGAGGTACAGCATTGTGGTCAAGCCCATACAACAGTTTAACTGGACAGGTTCCACTCAGAGCTAGCCTTGCACGGACAACCAAAAAAGTTATGTGCACATGCTCCGCATTATATACAGAGGTTGTCTTTTGCAACCAGACGTATAAATGCTGTCAGCAACTTTGTACACCTCTACTGCATTCTGAAATTATGGTTAAAAGCATTGTACAGATTTTATTCCATACAATAATGTTGCATGTATAATATAAAACACAGAACAATCATTCTCCATACTTACTGGTCATTTATACGATTTGGGTATGTTTGAAAATTTCAGCTGGCACTTAAAAATTGTATACAGCAAACCTTCCAAAATATTTTTAGGGACTTTTCTAGAATCAAAATAGGTTCTTAAACTTACTGTAAGGTGTCAATTATTATTGTTACAAACTATCCATGACCTGTTTCCTAATATACCTATAATTATACACCTATTGCATCATCTGATAAAGTCCCTCCTGCTACCTTACATAATTTACACTTACATCCCTAATCTGATACTGGGATAAGATCTGTTTTCATATTTCTGAGTTTCCCATTTTTACAACTTAACACAATTTTCAGTTGTTACCATTGAATTTCTTAGTCAAATGACGTTTAACAATCAGAAATATTTTATAAATACCCCTTCTATTCTGTTTTAAATATTTTAAGCTTATTTTACCATTAAACAAATATTTTTGGAATCATTTTCAACCTCAACAGTATATGTAAACACTATTTTCAGTCCAGAGTATATTATGATCTGATAAGATTATGATTATGATTTCTCCTCAGAGCACCATCCGTTCATTAATCACAAGCTTATATCACCTAATAATATAATCAAAGCAACCATAACAGTTGGTGGTCAAACCTAAGCTTGCAGAGATAAAAAAAGACTCATTGTTGAAAGATAAATATAGATAGATTTAATCAATGGTTCTACACATAGCATTGTAACCCAGATGCTTCACTTTCTTAGGAAACATTTACATCAGATATGAGCATTGGTTTCTGGGATGAGAGAAAGTAGTACTGGCTCTTTGTATTGCATTGATACTACTGGAAACAACCTAAACAACCTGACTAGTAATGTTTCACTCAGACAAATCTAAGGAATAATATTTTTTTTGTATGTATAGTTTATTTATAAAGCGCCACTTGGAGCGCAGCACTGTACAGTAATAAAATAATATATAATATATAAGTCATACAAGGGGGATAAATACAGAGAATTCGGTACATAAATATATAAATAGATAAAGTACTAGAGCTTTGCCACAAGAGGAAAGGAGGTCTTCCTCTGCTGTGACCTGATCTGTAGGTAGAGATTTTTTGCTGGGTACACACCAGCAGATATTTTCGGCCGACCGACCGATCGATCCACGGCACTATCGGTCGGTCGACCGGCCTCGACCGAGCTCAGTCGCCCATTGGTCCGATTCGGACGAACGGGCCCATTGGTAAATCCTGACCGATCATGCGGTTCCCTATGGGACCACACGATCGGTCGTGTGCACAGTCATTTATCATTTGACAAAAGTCCTGCAGTGTGTACCCAGCCTTAAAGGAATAGACACTATTGTATCATTGGGGAACATTGTATGACTATGGAAACAATGTTTTGTTATGCCTGGTGTCTGTCTGCTGCAACTACAGGGAAAAAGGTTTTTTTTTTCTTAAGCTAATTGGGTGTGACATTGTGAGTAAATGAGATGAGTTAACTCAGTTTGGCTCAGATTTCCTTTGTGATCTCACAATCCAAGCTTCACCCATCTGTATATTTACCACTTTGTTGTGATGCCTGGAGTCCCCGAGTATACCTTCAGCGCCTATACCCCAATCTTTACTTATAGTCAAGCCCCCGATTGTCAGGAGACTTGTTGCACCCTGCTGTACACGGTTACCCCCAGGTCTTAAAGGGCCTATACACGGACCAATTATCGGCCGAAACAAACATCCCGACTCGCGATCGCACGTTTGTACGAAGCTTAACAGGCAATGTGGAAATGGCAGGAAAAGGCATATATAAAGCAGGAGAATTTGGAAGGACAGAGACAGATGCTGATTGGACCATTTGAACTAATTGGATCTCCGCCCCATTTGGGAACTACAGGAGCGGAGGAGATGATTAGAGGTGCCCGTGCGTGTCTGCACGGCACCAGAAGAATGAGAAGCAGAGGTGCACTTGTACATGAGTTCACCAATGCAGGATGATGAAGTTGCCGCAGCTGCCTCAGGAGATTCCTGAAGACGGGGAAGTTTGGCAGGGGAGCATGAGGCAGGTAAGCGTTGCGGCCTGACATTTGTAAGTTTGTTTTCATATTCTTTCCCTTTTCTTATCATTCTGAAATATATCATGATTTTATGGCCCTGGATGTTGTAGTCTAGAGAAATCTGTGAGACAACCCACTACTGATATCACTTCTGTTGGAACTCATCTGCTAACAACCTGTTCTCCATGTTTTCCCTGCATAAAGACCTTCAGTGGGAAATTTTCCGATTTTTTCAAAAATCCGCGAATCCTCGAGTGAAACGGATTTTCGGCCATCTCTTATTGGCATTTAAATATGCCACTTATTTTGTGTACCTGTTGTGGGTAATAGCTTCAATGTCAGTGTGGTTTATACAGTTATATATACAGGTATATCACAGGTCTTGCATCTCTTCTATAACTAATTGCTATGCTAACCCAGTACAGCCCTGTACTGTAAGGATGAGGCCACACTATACTGCGCTATTGTGCATGCATTCCCGACGCGCAAGCACGTGCAATTACCAGTCAGCCCTCCAGTTCATTTGCAGTGTTAGTCAGCCCCCCCTGTTCTCTACCCAGTTACGTCAGCCTTTCAGTTCATTAGCCAGTGTAAGTCAGCCCTCCGGTTCATTAGCCAGTGTTTGTCAGCCCTCTAGTTTATTATTCAGTGTTTGCCAGCCCTCCAGTTCATTAGTTGGTGTTAGTCAGCCCTCCAGTTCATTGGGAACAAAAGAAAATTTGGGTAAGTAAAACATGACTTAGAAAATGTACCCGGCGGTAGAGATGGACTAGAATTCGAACTCAAACCCGAGTTCGAGACGAACTATTAGAATTCGAACGAATTTGGACTATCCCGGACCCGGATTTTTGATATTTTCGGACTTTCGATAAATATCGAATGCTCGACCATTCGAATGTGCAAGTAAAATGCCTATTATACCTATATGCGAGCATCAAATCCACGAGTAAAGGGTCCATTAAAACCTATACGGAGCATCGAATCCGCAAGTAATATGTCCATGGTATCTAAGCGCGAACACGAGCATCGAATCTGCGAGTAAAGTGTCCATTAAAACCTATACGCGAGCATCGAATCCGCGAGTAAAATGTCCATGGTATCTAGGCGCGAACAACGAATCTACGAGTAAAGTGTCCATTAAAGCCTATACGCGAGCATCGAATCCGTGAGTAAAATGTACACGGTACCTAGGCACGAACATCGAATCTGCGAGTAAAGTGTCCATTAAAGCCTATACTTGAGCATCAAATCCGCGAGTAAAATGTACATGGTACCTAGTTGCGAACGAGCTCGAAAATAGCGCGGGTGAGAGTAAAATTGATTTTTCTAATGTCCTGGATATTCGAACATGTTCCCCAAACCATTTCCCAGGTCCCACAGCCATTTACATTAAGTTACCATTGATATTTTAATTGTATTTCATTAGAACTTTTCAAACTATTTGACTCCCATTTGACTAATGGGCCCATTTTCGAACTTTCCATATAATTCAAAAGTTCGAAAACGGACCAAACTTTCGAAAGTTCGCCCATCTCTACCAGGGGGGGGGGGGGATTTTTCTACACTTGCAACAATGTAAAATGTGAATAGTGGTCTTAAAAATGGGTGCAACTTAAACAAAGTGTGTGACCTTAAAGGACAACAATATCAAAAAAAATAACATCACCCATTACATGTCCACACTTCCAGCAGCTGAAATCGCTAACTTACATTTACACAGCAAAGATGAGTGCTAGTCAAACAAACTTGAAATGTCTTGTTGCTAGCCTACATAATCAAGATGATCAAGGATGGGTGTTGAGGAGTGTTTTCTCGAAAGCTAACTTTAAGTGACAGTTAAAGGCAGACAGAAATGTTATGCCCCCTTCACAGCATGGCTTATTGACGGCTAAATGAAGGCAGAGAGAGGCTCGAAATCAGGAAAAAAAATTATGGGGAAGGCTGCATACCTTTACTCTTTCTTAAGCAATTATAAAAAAAAAACCAGGGAATTGATTGATATGTACCATAATTTCTGTTTCCGCTTACCTTTCCTGGTCAGCATTCACCAGACTGGAAGGAGGTCCCCTGGGTGTGAACAGGAAACTCCTCATCTATAAATATCTGCCTTCTCCCTCTGGACAGCCTCTTCTTTATAAAGCTTGTAAAAAAACAATATACATCCACCCAAGAGAGGGAGGGAAAAACCTCTGGTGAATGCTGACCAGGAAAGGTGACCGGAAACAGAAATTATGGTAAGTGTCAATCAATTTCCTGTTTTCCCTGTCACCCCTGGCCAGTCATTCATCAGACTGGGATATACCAAAGCTAGACAAAGAAAAGGGAGGGAGGGAGAATTTGCTGCTTGAAAATTTAATAACAACAGAAAAAATCACGAAATCTTCTTTAATGGGGTCTTGGCTTGCATTGCCCAAGACACTGCTAATGCCCTGGTTGAGTGAGCTTTTAGCCGTTTAGGTATACGCCTTTGTTATTGCTGATACTATCCAAGAACTTATCTGCAAACAAACGCCGGCACATGGGTCTACAATTCCCATAAGGTCGCGAACCGGAAGTTACTTTCCAGGTTTCAAAGAGTAGCCTTGCAGAACTTTGAACGTGCACCAAAGAACTTATGCGCGCAATGCCCGTTCCTCCAAGCTGCAGAACAAACCCCCAAAGCCTTGGTCACGAAAAGGCTCTTTTCCCTCTGGCACTGGCAGGTGCGACAATTGGTGGAGCATCAGGCCAGATAGAGAGAGGGAGAACTCTGCCTGGAAAACTACAACAGTTAAGCTTTCCTTTCCTATACACTTTACAGGAAACACAAAAAAGAGGCTGTCCACAGGGGGAAGGCAGATATTTATAGATTGTGTTTCCTGTTCACACCCAGGGGACCTACTTCCAGTCTGGTGACTGGCCAGAGGTGACAGGGAAAAATGCATTGAGGCAATATAGGTATCCTCTAACAATGTGGGCCTGGTCAAAAATGTTGCCGTGAAAGGGTAAAAGGGTCACATGGTTGTATTTGCCCCCCAGGCCAAAAGGTCCCAGTCTTCCCCTGACTGCTAAGTGTAATCATTTTAACCTGGAAAAAAATCACATGTCATGTGTGGCTAGGTACATTGAAGGCACTGTTCAAAGGACAATTATACTCAACAGGTAACAAAAGATGAAGGTGCATTCTATCCCAACCAGTGGGTGCAGACACCTTGGGTAGTCCTCCCTCAGGAACCAGCAAGTACAATGAACAAAACAACGGAGGGTCCAAAATAATATTCAGTTTATTGTGAACCACACATCACACGTAACACAACGTTTTGGGGGGTACATAAACATGGTTCACAATAAACTGAATATTATTTTGGAGTGCGACCCTCAGTTGTTTTGTTCATTGGACAATTATACTCCCCTTTTCTCCACTCCACACCTAAATAGTACCTTGGATGAGGAACTAAACCTGCTGAAAAACTTACAAGAAGCATCCCTTACCTCTGCACCTCTTATCAGTGACTTTCTGCAATCACACCAGTGGAAAGATATCTCTTTGCACAGCCTTCCTACAGACTAGATCACTGACTGCAGAAAGAATCAGAAAGCGAGGGAAACTTTTTGTAAGTATAACAGCGGTGAGGACTTGGTGGTTTTGGACCTCACACTTGGTACCATTAATGTGTGGAAGAAGAGGAGCATGAGGGAGGTGAGTATAATTTTCCTTTAATATTCTAAAAGCTTCTCTGGATCTTCAGCGAAATCAGAAAATCATTTGCCCTATCACAAAGTTTAAAAGATGTCTACTAATTGCTAACAATTCAGGAATAAATCAGCTGTCTTACTTACAGTATCTGTATTTAAATGTTTACATTTGCCCATTTAAAGCTACATACTGTACGTAAAGTCCAAGAATTGATTTGAACTAGGAAAGGTGTCCATGGTGTAACTAGGTGTACTGGAGTGGGGGCTTTGCTTAATATTACGAAAGCTGTTCTTGGTCTTCAACCAAAACAGAAACTCATTTGTTCCATAGCAATCTATTCAATCTAAGACGGTGAGTAGAGATGGCCAAACTTCATAAAGTTCAGTCTATTTTCGAACTTTAAAACTTAAAACAGACCCAATAAAGTCAATAGGGAGCTAATAGTTCAAAATGTTCGGATGATTTACAGACAAACTAACAGTGGTAACTTACTGTAAATGGCTGTGGCACCTGGGAAATGCTCTGGGGAACATGTTACTATTACCAAAATCTGTTTAAACACTTCTTACTTTATGATCGGGCAATTGCCGCGTTTGCTCAAGCTACATTCAGGGGTTACGGCTAATTCAAGGATTACCGAATGACACTTTCAAGGGTTAACAAAAATACACCCATAAATTCGAGGGTTACCAAAATCGAACAATACTTTCGAGGGTTAGCAGAAATTAAAGGCTACATTTGAGGGTAAGCGAATTATGCATTCTGGGCTAGCAAAAAACGTACCATGCATTCGAGGGTTACTGAAAACGAACGATACTTTCGAGAGTTAGCGAATGGATCGATTTTTTCAATAAATATCGAAAATACAGCCGCGAGTCCAAAAAACAAACTAGTTCGAATAGTTTGAGTTCGTCGTCTTCGAGTTCAATTTTGTGTCCATCACTAACGGTGAGTGGATTTTTCACTATTCTTAGTTTACTTTTATTAAAGGTACATTGCAACATTTCATTTTGCTGCAATTAAACAAATATCAAAATTAATTAAGTTATAAGGAATTTATTTTGCAAGAACATGAAAAAAAAAGTTGTTAATGTAGTATTCAGAAAACAAATTTGTAAAAATAAATGTATATAATAATTTTTATAAAACCTAAAATGTTGTACAGGAAAACTGGGCAATTCATGAGCCATTTAAAGAGTGTTTTCTCGAAAGCTAACTTTAAGTGACAGTTAAAGGCAGACAGAAATGTTATGCCCCCTTCACAGCATGGCTTATTGACGGCTAAATGAAGGCAGAGAGAGACTCGAAATCAGGAAAAAAATTTATGGGGAAGGCTGCATACCTTTACTCTTTCTTAAGCAATTATAACAAAGCAAACCAGGGAATTGATTGATATGTACCATAATTTCTGTTTCCGCTTACCTTTCCTGGTCAGCATTCACCAGACTGGAAGGAGGTCCCCTGGGTGTGAACAGGAAACTCCTCATCTATAAATATCTGCCTTCTCCCTCTGGACAGCCTCTTCTTTATAAAGCTTGTAAAACAATATAACATCCACCCAAGAGGGGAGGGAAAACCTCTGTGAATGCTGACCAGGAAAGGTGACCGGAAACAGAAATTATGGTAAGTGTCAATCAATTTCCTGTTTTCCCTGTCACCCACCTGGCCAGTCATTCATCAGACTGGGATATACCAAAGCTAGACAAAGAAAAGGGAGGGAGGGAGAATTTGCTGCTTGAAAATTTAATAACAACAGAAAAAATTAATAAAATACGGTAGTGTCTGAGGAACGTCTTTATCGAAGTCCACCTGACGGCTTCAGAAATCTTCTTTAATGGGGTCTTGGCTTGCATTGCCCAAGACACTGCTAATGCCCTGGTTGAGTGAGCTTTTAGCCGTTTAGGTATACGCCTTTGTTATTGCTGATACTATCCAAGAACTTATCTGCAAACAAACGCCGGCACATGGGTCTACAATTCCCATAAGGTCGCGAACCGGAAGTCACGACCTTATGGAAAACAGGAAAACTGGGCAATTCATGAGCCATTTAAAGAATGATTAGTACCAGTTAAGACTTTGATATCCTAGGGATAAGAAGACACAAGAAGGGGAGATAGGTGGAGATTTTCTATCCTAACTGATAAGCAAGACGTTGCTGATAAAGAGAAAGATGGACTATTTACACTAGCATTTATTTTCCAATGTGATATTTTAAGGTTAAAAAAATGGTTAAATAGAAAACAAAATATATGCAGTTTATATAAGGATTAAAGATTAAAAGCCCACATGTGGATATTCTTTGGGTGTTTAAATTTAATAGGTGTCCCCTAAAATCTGATTTCAACTCCCTTCATTGCGATATTTTAGTTAGCACATTGTGCTAAGTGCAATATTGCCGCGCAGAGAGCTCAAATCCCCGTCATGGTGATGTCGTTCACCATTGTAAATATGCCAAAATCTGTATTTTCGCCGCAACTATGTGCGGCTGTAATTTTAGGGCGTTATTTTTGGCCCTTTATAAATACGCCCCATAGTGTCTGTAATGAAACACAAATGATTTAATCTCTTTGCTGATCTTCTTCAGATGCACTAATATCCCAGTTTTATCAGTTTTCTTTGTGAACTCCACAGCTTCTGTGGTCTTTGAGACTGAGCTTCCCCATATTAACCAGTCGTCCAAATATGGTGCGACCATGAAACCTTTTTGCTGTATAAAGGCCACTACTGCAGACATTAATTTTGTAAACACCCTTGGGGCAGTGTAAGTCTGAAGGGCATGGACACAAATTGCCAATGATTTCCTAGAACCTGGAATCTTAGGAATTCTTGATGGAAACACAAATTTGGGACACGCAAATAAGCCTCAGTTAAATCTAGAGTTGCCAACCAGTCTCCTATTTTTAAACAACTTGTCACCAATCTTAATGTTTCCATCTTAAATTTCTCTTTTTGGATGAACCCATTTAATTCTTTTAAATCTAACACTGGCCAGAATGATCCGTTGTTTTTCTGAACTACAAATACATTTGAATAAAATCCTGTGTTTATTTGATCTGGAGGAACGTGACAAATGATTCCCTTTCTTATCAGAGAATTGCCTCCAATAGAGCTTTGCATTTGGTAATGTTTATTGGAACTCTTAAAAGCAAATATTCTCTGAGGAGGAAGGGATAGAAAGTCCAGTCTTAGACCTGCTGAGACTTTCAGGATCCATCTGTCTGTTGTGATTTGGGACCACTCTAAAAAAGAGACAGATGACCTCCGATAAAAGGAGGAATGATTCCCATGATCTACAGAAAGCTGAAACTCCTATCATATCTACCGAGAGTTTCCTTTCCTGCCCATCCCCTTAGGCAGCATATTCAAAACAGTTCCCCTTCTGCATTGGACAGAAGAAAGAGTATATAAAAGGAAGTAGCTCATGTTGCCATCTGACACACTGACTCAGTAGTGGCTCCCTCTTCTGCTGTCCAAGAAGTTGCAATCCCTTTTGTAGAATGCGAGGAGGTGCCAAGTTTTGCGCTTTGTAAGCTTCACAAACTGCTTTGACGATCCATCTGCATATGGTAGAAGTGGTTACTGCTTCACCCTTTCTTAAACCATTCAGGAGAATAAATACGTTGTTAGATTTTCTGAACTGTTTAGTTCTTTGTAGATAGATAAGAATGCATCTGTAAACATCTACAGGGTTATTCAATAAAAGTTCTTATCGTTTAAAATGGTGCTAATTTTGCCCCAACCAATCAGACCTTATTTATCATTTGAAAGCTAACATCTGATTGGTTGGGGGAAAATTAGCAATTTTAAACGATAAGAACTTTTATTGAATCTCCCAGCTAGTTTTCCCATATTTGAAACATCAGAAAATGTAGAATCTGAAGAGAAGACACGCAAATAAATTGGTTGATTTATATGGTACTTGGAGACAATGCTTGGAAGAAAATTTGTTACTGGGTGGAAAATTTTGGCATCTGGCAGAATATTCATAAATACCTCAATAGACAAGGCTTTTAACTCGCAAGCTCTCCTGCTGGATGTAAGGGCTATTAACAGCACTAATTTTAGAGAGAGATGGAAGACTGAAATTTCCTCGATAGGTTCAAATGGAGACATTGTTAATGATTTCAGGACTAATGGTAAGTCCCGTTGTGGCAGATCTTTTTTAGGAGGTCTAATTATTTATTTATTTTTTCAATAATTTTTATTAGTTTCATCAATGTTTGCAAATAAAAATTAACATTTGTACATCTGTAATATATTATTTATTGTATTATTTCTTGTATTAATTGTTGTGTAGCAGTTCTCGGTTGTACTCTGAGCAACCGTATGTCTCAAGTTTTATACCAATTTTTCATATTGTTTGTTGCTGTATGGGCCGTATGTTCATTGTAGTGCACCCGCCATATTCTCCTAACTATTTCGGATCTCGTTATAGATCCGCCCTTCTATGTCTTTGCAATAATAGTCCTAGTAACCCCACATATTATCGTAATTAAATTACAGGCATATTTGTTAAATCCTTCTGGGGGTAAGTTGAATAGGGCTACTTGGGGGGATAGATGGATTGGGTGTCCAAATACTTCTGTTATAATTTGTTCACTTATTTTCTTTCCACACTTGGTTGACCTCTTGGCATAGCCACAAACAAATGAGGAAAAAGCCACAGAGGGCAGAAGAGAAACAAATTTAAAGTGGCAGATAGGAGAAAAGAGAAGACCTACCCCTCCACCCTGTCCTGAGGAACGAGGCGAATGAAAGAAACATAGGCCACCATGCGTAATGGAAGCTTTGACCACAGTATCATGGTGGTAGATCCAAGTCTCCGTAAGGGCCAGGAGATGAAAGGCATTAGAACAGAACAGGTCATGAATAAAGGTGTGTTTGTTAGCAAGAGAGCGTGTATTAAGGAGGCCACAGGAAAAAGGAAGATGCAAAGGTGAAAGAGTAGGGACAGTTATAATATTAGAGAGATTAGAGCCTCTAAAGAAGTAAGCAGGGGGGGGTAGAAACGCGAGGATGACAGCAAATGGAAATGTTGCATAGTCCAGGGTTGGGAGCAATATCCCCAGCAGCAAGAAAGAGAATAATAAACAGGGAGTGGAGGTGGGCTAAGGATTTGTACTTTAATATCCTGGGATGTTTGGACTTAGTGAAATGAACAGCATTTTGTAAGTACTGGTAGAGTGTGAAGGAATACTGGTAATTGAATGGAAGAAGAGAGGCAGAGATAAAGATATAGGGATAGGCAGGGAATGACTGGGAAGGAAATTTTAGAGCCAGGGAGTAGATAAGACTAAAGCAGAGCACAATTGTATACATTGTTTAAAAACTGTAAAAGTCAGGTAGTGATTTACTGGTCGATCTCCTTGTTGAATTCCCCTGTTAAAGGAGAACCCAAAATACAAAGGCATCTCCACAGACTCATAAGTGGTCCTTTTTGGGGTTTTTTTTTGTACACCATCTTGTCCCTCTTACCCTCGTGAATTCAGATTCTTACTGTAAAAATCATTTATAGAACATTTCTGAGGTCTGGCAATCTATGATGTCACGGCTGGCTTCTAGTGTTGCCTCTTCTTGGTGGTCCAGGTACCAAAATTCCTTCTGCACATGCTAACTAGCTACCATGTGTTTGTTTCCCACTCCCCTTATGCTAAGCTGCATGTAACTCAGAGTCCCCACCTGCCAGTGTCTCCCAGCCAATCATCAGAGATAGCAGTGAATATTATTAGCAGATTTTCCTGCTCAAACAGAGTGGGGGGAGGTGTTAACCCTGTTCATATGTATTTAGGAAGCAACTTGTTAACCCTTTATATTTGTGAGCATTTTTGCAAGACTGTGTCTTTGTATGTGTTTATTTCTGCACTCTACCATTTATTTTAGTGTGTGTATTGCTGAAATGTACATTTAGGGCACGGCCACACTGCAACGCACCTGAATCGCACACGATTTACATGTGTTTGCACTTGCGATTTGTCCTTTGTCATTATGAAAACACATGCAGCCTTGAGTTCACTCTCCTACATCGTATGAACTGACTCTTGGGGAGGCTCTTAATACATTCTGGTGGATGGAGGCTTCTCGGGTGTAAATAGGTGGGTCTGTCTGTTGGTTTTCTATAGAGAGAAAGTAAGTATAATGCTGTGATAATGTGTGAGAGATGTGTTTTTTTGGACAAGAGCCAAGTTTTGGAAAGTACCACCGGAGGGAGCACTAGAAGAAGACACTTAGTGTTATGTAAACAGGACTATGGGTGGGACTGTTTGGTGAGGGTATAAAGAGGGATATTTTTCACTGACCTGTAACACTTGATAAAGGCCAAGTGGCCGAAACGCCGTGTGTTGGTGTACTGCAATAAAGAGGGGTTACCACTTGAAATATATACACTGGACAGCCCTTCTTTCTTTATTTCTTAAGTATTGTCTATCTGGCAGTAAGGTGGCCGGAAGGGACTGGACGCCTGGGAGGTACCTCAAGTATTTCTTTTTTTATACTCTAGAACATGTTCCCTTATTAAACTTTTCAGGATCTTCCCCACCACTGAAGTTAAACTTACAGGCCTGTAATTACCCGGCTGTGAATGACTACCCTTTTTGAATATTGGAATAACATCACCCTTTTTCCAATCCAGAGGCACACCACCGGACATGAGGGAATCTGCAAAAATAAAAAAAAATGGCCTAGATAAAACTGAACTTACCCGAGGATGTATTTTATCTGGTCCAGGAGATTTATTAATATTAACTTTATTTAGTTCTTTCTGTACCATATCCTCGGTTAACCAAAGTGCACTTAATTCTTTTATACCATTATTGCTACTATACTCTATGATATCTGTACATGGATCTTCTATAGCGTATACAGAGGGGGGGAAAGTATTCAAGACATTTGCATTATCGCCATCCTCCGTAACTAACTTATCCCTATTATTTAATGGTGCCACATTCTCAGTCCTCATCTTCTTACTATTAATATACTTAAAAAAATTTTTAGGCTTAGTGATGCTTTGTTCAGCTATCTTAACTTCATTATTAATATTAGCTAGTTTGATTGCTTTCTTACACTCCTTGTTACAGTTTTTATAATCCATAAAGGCCCTTTCAGTTCCCTCTGCCTTAAAGGTTTTAAATGCCTTTTTCTTCCTTTCCATTTGCCTCTTAACATCAGAATTCAGCCAGATGAGCGCAATTTATTTTTTTTACATTTATTTCCCAAGGGTATAAATTTAGATGTCAACTGGCTTAAAATCCCCTTGAACACAGTCCACTGTTCAGTACCTTTACCTGATAATACATTATCCCAGTTGACATTCTGAATATTACAATTAGTACAGACCAAATGTTTAGTTTTAGAAGTACATTTTTTTTAACCACTTTAGTTTTGACTTTTGCTCTGGATTTAATATCAGGGGTTTTATCCTCCTGAGATAAGGAAACATTTGCAGAATCAGCAATGAAAGAAGATAATACATTCAAACAATGAATGAGAGACCCTCAGAACATATTGATCAATTTTTATTTCCTATGATCAGACAGTTACCATCATATATCAGACACTTTGGGAATTGCCTTAACAAATTCCGGTATTTAAAATAGTCTGATAATTATGTATGGTTAACAATAGATGTAAACAGCCAATATTGCAGCATACCACATGATATGGGCCTTAAGGCCATATCTTATTGGCTATCTGAGTATGACAATCTCTCTATGGACCAAAGCACATTTGTTATGCATGCCCTATCATATCTTTTGAGACATAACTTCTTTGTGTTTCAGGGCTCATACTACCTCCAGACATGTGGAGCCGCGATGGGGGCTCGATTTTCACCCTCATATGCCAACCTATATATGGGTTGGTGGGAGCGGCTCCACATGTATGGAGGTTGTAACCCCTTCAAGGACAACATAATCAGGTACTATAAGATATACCTGGCTTTATTAATTATCTTAATGACAACCATTTGGGTCTTGGGTTCACATATGAGCATAATAAAGAGGGGATTCCAAATTTGGATATTATGTTTTCGTCCAAGGTTTACAGGAAGAATGTGTCTAAGAACACCCTTTTGAGATTCAATAGTAGTCATTCTAAACCATTATTGGAGAGTATACCTATTAAGTCAATTCCTCAGAATGAAGAGGTTTTGTTCCACATCCGAATTATTCAACACCCATTCTCTAAAATTATGGGATAAACTGGTTGAGAGAGGCTATGATCCATGTGTATTCAAGGATGCCTTTGATCGTGCTGAACCTACTGATAGAGAGTGTCATTTTGGATACTTATAAAAAAAAACACTAGGGACATTAAAATTATTGGGGATAAAAAACAACAGGGACAACGTAACCGGAATAAAAGTAAGAATAACAATAAACGAAAATATAAGGAACAAAAGGATAGATCACTTAATTGTATAACCATGTATAGCAAAGAAATCAAATAACATTTTCAAAATCATACAAAAATATTGGCCAGTTCTTAATTCTTATGGCTGATCCACATCTGGCTGAGATACTTCCCCGTATACCCAATATAAGCTATCGGAAATCCAAATCACTATCTAATATTTTGTCACCAAGCATGCTTCCACGATCCAATCATGGTAATTGGTTAAAAGAGTAGGTATGAATAAATGTGGCAGAACTAGATGCAAATGTTGCAATATTATTAGGACTACAGATAATTTTAAGGGGATGTGTACTAATAAGGAATATAGACTTAAGGAATACATAAATTGCCGTTCTAAATATGTCATTTACCTTGCTACATGTGGATGTAATGCCCAATATGTAGGCAAAACTAAACAACAACTAAAAGATCGTATTTATGAACATCTAAATTCCATAAAAAATAAAGACAATAAGACAGCCCTGGGAACACACAGTATGGAGTGTTCCATGACAAAGTACTGTTCTTTCATTGGTATAGAACAAGTACAAAATGGTATCAGAGGGGGCAATAGAGATCAAGCCCTAGCCAAAAGAGAAATATGGTTGATTCTAGAGTTATGCACTAGATGGCCGACGGGGCTTAATAAGGATTGGGAAATAATAAGTTACATCTGAAATTGAGTTTTGGTTATAAGTCAGATCCTTCATTTGGGTTGCCTATTATTAATATGTGTAATTCTTACTGGTGGTTATGGTTTCTCTGCTTTAACTCCACATATATGGATATTGATATACCGGTACGTGTGTATGTACTTATATATACATACACATACTGGGACATTTATTGTATCTCTCTATTTTCCTATCTATTTATACTAATTAGTGGATTTTTCAGCTTGCTATGTCAATACATGACTAAGTGATTGGGTCACAATGTCTATACACTCTGGGGTATACCCCGTTGGGTCCGCAACATCTCTGTCTCTCTGAGATAATGAGATTGTCCCACTATATGATATAAACTTTTTAAATGATTTATTATACTTTAAAAAATAATTTAAAAAATATATATTATGTTTAGAAATTTCTCTCTAGTATCAGTAACATTATTTCAGATATGAGCTGTGATAAACAATATGATGTAATTATACTCTATTTTAATATATAGGTCCAGATACTATTTTATTCTTCACTCACGTTTTACTTTTCACATGTTTGATTATATTACATTCACTATTTATTACCTTCACTTGGTTATCAGTGATGTCTTACATTAATTCTTTTAAATACTATAGATATGAATTACCTATTTTTATAGTTTTATATGCATATATATGCACAATTATTTATAAGCATTCTATGAATATCCGGGTCTATATAGGGCTTGCGTGTGGATATTCTACATTATTTATGTTTTATGTGCACGTATGAATTTTAGGGAAAGATATGCATTTATATGATTAACTTTTCTAATGCAATAATAACAGAGTTATGTTTACAGATGCATATAAGCTATATGATTTGTTTATTAACTAGCTATATCGCCCTTGGTACACATATATGAGGTATCGTTATATTAGATTTGCATACTCATACACCACTGGAGCATTCTATATTTTTATGAAGTTATATATTGTTTATATTCTTATGTATTTATATTTCTGTGGATTATGCTTTTATCACTTTCGTATTTATGCAGTATATAAGATATTGTTCTATAGTATTTACATATCATGTAGTGTTTTTTAATTCATTATATTTCACCAAATGCTTTATGCTAACTAAATTTCACCATATGTAGATTTATACATATTTTATACACCATTTATTTATTTATACAACAAGCTGAATAACTATCTCACTAGTTTGTATTTATAAGATGTGTCATTTTATTAGTGTATTGTATGCCATATTGTCTTTAATTAGAGACATCACCTTTAACAAGACACTTAAGCTGGGTACACATGATTAGATATTTCGGTCCGATCGACCGATAGTTCAGTGTATCGGTCGATCGGACCGAAATTATCGAATCCGAATGTGCCCATGTCCGATCGACCGTTCGTCCGAATCGGACGAAAGGACGATCGGACAGGGTGGAAAACCTCGTCCGATCGTGCGGTCCTCTATGGACCGCACGATCGGTCACGGTGACTATCGGACGCGGCTGCTTTTGCCGCGACCGACAGTCCTTCCTCCTGGCCGACCGTTCGAAAGTATCGAACGGTCGGTCAGGAGGAAAAATCGCTAGGTGTGTACCTAGCTTTATAAGGGAGTTGTGGGTGGGATCTTGTTATCCCTCTGATGAAGTGACCATTGTCACAAAACATGTCATGGATAGGTCTCTGGAGTGTGTTTTCCTCACCTCGCATTTGTTGCCACATGTTATAATAAAGGATTGATATGCACTAGGTTGAAGACTTGTCCCAATCATTTGTTTCTCATGAAAAGATAAGCTGTGGAAAAAATCCAAGGGAGAAAACATAATTAACTGTATATAGTCTTAAGGATCTTGGATTACAGAGATACAGCAACAGCTTACCCAAACTCTGTGCAATTCTGGAGGACTGAATGGCCTGCAGGTGGAAACAGGAGCCTCTCACCATGCTTTCTGGCATTTTTAAGCATATGTGCATCCATTTATTATGAGATCATGCATGTTCGCACAGTTTCTCAAAAAAAAGGAAATACCTGTTACTTGCGCAAATCTCGTATACGAGATTCTCAGCCGCCATGTTTGTAATCCTGTGGATGGTCTACCGGTGTCTCTCTAGCAGTTGGACTACATCCCCTTGCTTGATCTGAATTTTAGTCTGCTTGTTCAGGTACAGCTAGGACTACCTATGATTTTCTACACCTATCCTCCTCCGAAGGCAGGACAAAAACTACTGAAGAGAGAATTAGAGAGGGAGGCTTTATGCTGGGAGATATTTTGTCCTGCCTCTAAAGTGGGAGTGGCTTAACCCCGTGGTGCACACTGACATGGCAGTATGGGGAAGAAGCACATTGGATTAATGCGTCTGGAATTCTTTATGAATGTATGAAAGCTTGGTATCGTAATGTAGCTGAAGGTGTATAGATTACAAAAATATAAAGTTTATCTGTTTTCAACAAATGCAAAATTACATTTCTGAAAAGGTAAATGATACCACAAGATGCCATGACAACAGTAAAGTATCCAGATACATTCTTTGTGGGGTTTCTTCACATTCATTTCTCTAATGCAATCCAGCCAAAATTTGCTGATAGAGCACCATATCACAAAGTTATGGCAAATGGCTCAAAGATCAAAACATTAAAATTTAGAACCCATGGCCAGTAAACATCCAAGTTCTTAAAAACAGGTGGAAAAGCAGAAGCTCACAATTCGTGATGAACCAACAAGGCAAGAATAAAAAAATTTGGCTCAGAAGTAGAGACAAACAAAACTGGTGAATTTTGTTACACAGAATGTGTAACATTGCGAAATCGAACCTACATACAATTAAAAAAAAAAAACACAAATTTTTTTAGTTGATAATAAAATGCTTTGAAACTAAAATATTTCCTTTTTTTTTTTAACCATTTAATTTTTTTTTTACAAATGCTGAAGTCACTGCATTAACTTAACACATGCTTGTAATGAGCTCACAGAGCAGGGGCATGAACCTTATGAAAATACTGGTATCGCGGTGTGTGGTGGGACACTACCTTTGGCTTCCGGATATGCTAGGAGTGGCAGGGAACATCCAAGGTGAGACGGATTCTCCTCACCTAAACGAGCATGACGCTCAAGTACATAAAGCAAAATGGATTCTGCCTCCTCCAAGTCTAAACATGGGATCCAGTCAGAGAGAATTAAAATATAACTTTTATTGGAACATATAAAAACATGAACCTTATGGGCAGATGGCTTAATTTCAGCTACTGGTAATGCACTGAATTTTTTAATTCAAGCTGTTGGGCCTTACATAAAATAAGGAATATACTTTAGAGATCCTTTGCTCCTAAGATTATGGAAGTCTAGCATATTTGGTGGGGTTGCGGTGATTTGTTGTTGAGCAAGATTTGTGTTGAAATACAGTTATATACAGGGTGGCTGTGCAATCCTCCCACATTTTAAAAAGAAAAATGCCCAATATAAGTTACGTTCAAAATATAATCCTTTCCTTGTGCATGCCCTTTTATTATATTTAATATATGGTAAAAACATTACATTTTAACTTAAATTGGGCATTAATATTTAGTATAGTATTTGAGGTTGAATAAAGTTATACGTCCCTCAATTTCCATTTCACTGAAAATCGGACACAATCGCAAGCCCAAAATGAGTGCACAAATGCGCACAAAACACGCTAGTGTGGCCTAGCCCTAACTCTTGATCCAGAGGAAGGCAAAAAAAAAAACATACCACCAACGTTATGAAGGGGAAAAAAGTGGCGATCTGAAATATTACTGGATCAACTCTACTTTATGGATCAATACCAGTAACCTGCAACATTCCTTGTTTGCAGAAACTCATCCAGCTTTCTTTTGAAACTGACCAATGAACCTGCCATAACAACGTCCACTGGAAGACCGTTCCATAGCTTTACCGTTCTCACGGTGAAAAACCCTTTCTGAACTTGAAGCCTTTTTTCTTCAAGTCTTAAGGGATGTCCATGTGTATTCGGACATGCTCTATTTATTTTTCTATTTATATACAGAACATTGTGAACATTGTGAGGATTGTGCATGTAGCTATAGAACAGGGATTATGTTTGGGATAGACATGTCCTTTAAGATTTGAAAATATAAACTGTTGATTGAATATTTTCTAACCCCAGCTTGTTTCCATAATTAACAAGCTGGTGACTTTTAACTGGAGCTCTTTATTTTCAACATATTAAATTTAAGACCAAGCATTTTATTACTCAACCACCAGTACTATTTCTGCTAAAAAGCCACCAATAAGTCCAGAATTTTATCCCCAAACTTTAAGTTTATTGTTAATTTTCAAAAAAAACTCAAACAGATTTAATGTGATTTGAAGCCTCAAGTAAAACCTTTAAAACTTGTCAGATACAGGGAAATAGTATTTATGTAATAAGCTTAAAGATCTGCAAACAATACAAATAAATAAAAACATTCAGGTAGTACTTTTTGAAGTTCACAAGGCCATGCTATAGATATCTGTAAAAAAGAAAAAGAAAAAGCTGAAGACCATTACTAAAAATAATCTATATAAACTAATTATTTTAAATATTTTTTATCTAATTCCATTAAGTAGCCGAGGCTGTGATATTGTAAAGTAGCCATGGTTGCCTATCACCCGATCCAGACTATTTAAAGTCTACAGCATGGCAAAAAAAATTGCATTGTTGGTGTAAGCCAAATAGCATTTTAAATTCAAAAGCAAACATTTGCTAACTTAGTCGCCAGGACTAAATCGGTAGAAAAGTCAGGAATAGGTTCTGAATAGAATACATCTTTGCTTTCATTTTAGAGTCTGTTGATGAGGTCTTTGGATCCTGAGGGTCCTTTCCATCCATATTCAACGCAAGAATCCTCTTTTTCAACTTTAGGCTCCAGAGAGGTTTTGGGCTATGCCAATAAACAACAAACCAAGAAACTATAACAGACTCCAGCAACTGGGACTAAATGGCCAAATGTTTATAAAAGACAGCTCACAGTACATTCTCTGGAATAATATGGCGATCATGCATGCCCAGCCCATGAGAACCATTTTAATATTTTACAGTATCTCGTATAGAACTGAGCTCGTCACCTTAATACTGAGAGTAGATCTCAGCTATATAAGTAGTGTCGCTTGATTACTATGATTTTTTTTTTTTACAGTTGTGGGGTTCTGTTTCACACTCCTAGGTCAGATGGTTGGCCAATCCAGATTATTTAAAGTCTCTTGAGAAATAAGCATATTCTGCTCTACAGCGTGGCAAAAAAAAAATAAATTGCATTGTTGGTGTAAACCAAACGGCATTTTAAGTTTAAAAGCAAACATTTGCTAACTTAGTCGCCAGGACTAAATCGGTATAAAAGTCAGGAATAGGTTCTGAATAGAATCCATCTTCGCTTTCATTTTAGAATCTGTTGATAAGCTCTTTGGATGTTTGTCAGCCAACAGAGGCTACCGTGGGCAACCCCAGCTTATTTTCAGGGACTAACCTGATCAGATGGGAATTCTCTTGTTTTCATGAGGTTTCTCTTTAATTTTCCTTTTGTCTTTGCTAAAATGAAAAAATAGATACAAAAAAAAAAAAATACAGTATTAAAAACAAACTGCATATTTTAACTATCCAATAGCCATTGATTTTTCTATTGAGGAAATCATTTGTGAAAGTTAAGTTTATTTTAAAATGCATTTTGAAACTTACATTTCAAACCATTTATTGTAGTATTAACAATTTATCATTTTATAAAGTATCTATTTAAAAAAATTGAAGGTTTCCTAAATAGTTACTATACATTCATAGAAGACATTGATTAAAGAATATGTACACCTTAAAAAAAACATTCGCTTTTAAACCCAAAACTTGCCACTAAGCTAAGTTGGCTAAAACATTTTTCTGATGTCAATGCGCGCAAGTGTGACGTCATCGCACCACAAACATGATGCGGCACAATGACGCCACACGAGCACAGTTCACCATGACATCACACATGCGCACGGTTGCGCCGACATGCACATTGAAGTCATGTCGCATGTGGTGCAACCAATTACCTTTGGTGGTTAAGGAAGCTGGAGGGAGCAGGAAGATCAGGGTGAAGCTGCTGATGCTATTATCCAGGAGGAGGAAGCCAAGAAGTTTTAAGAAATTAAGGTAAGCTCTGGGGGTGGGGTGGCGTGGGGGGGGGGGGGGGGGAGTAGAAGAAAAATGTTTTTGCCAAACTTGCCACTAAACTAATGTGTTTTGGGTTTTTTTTGTGTACTTTTTAGTTTATGTAATTCATGTTTAAAATGATTTCTGGAGTTATATCACTGTAGATTTAGGCTTCCCATACATTTTAACTCACCTTCTGACATTCTTGCAATGTTTGAGGGATTCTGAAGGAACTGCCTGGCCTGTTCTTTTTTGCAACCAACTTGCAATCGAAAAATAGGCCAGGCTGGACCCTTGTGGGAGCACCAGAATGTTTGAACCCGATGGTGCTAAAGATATTAAATAGATTAGCATTTATTCTGTAGACAAAAGTCTAATCTATCCAATATGCATGGAAACCTTAAAGGATAACTATACTCTAAAATGTAACTTTTTAAAAAGAGACATTACCTGGGGCAGGGAGGTAGGATTGATTATGCCTACCTCACAGCGTCATTTTGTTAAGGAGCTACAACAATTTAAAAACAGTTTTCTTAGGACTGATGCGTCTCACAAACAATACTGGTTGGTAGGAATTACTAATCCTATATCCCTGTCCAAAGTACTTTTCAATTTTTAAAAAGCTTTATACACATGATAGGTTTTGCTTTGTTGTAGCTTTATTAACTTTCCTAGGGATTTAGATTTATACAATTAGATATGTTAATCTAGATATACCTTTGAATAAATTTGTTTTCATGGAATAAATGTATAAATACTTTGCAAAACAGTTACTTTCTCAATATCCCAGATCAATGATATACTATAGTTAAGATACATCTGCAAAAAGTTTTTTATGTTCTTCCTGTCTATGTGTGGGTTTTCAATTCCCAGAAGTCTTTGTTCCTCATTTGCATATTGCTAAAGGGGAGTTTCAAAGTCTTTATTGTCTCCCTATCCTATTTAATTTATTGGTGATGTCTGTCTATAGGCATTTCACACTGTAAAACCAGAGGCCTGCACTACACTGATGATGGCTCAATAAAGCCGAAACCGGTCTGTAGTTGGCGCTCTGGTTTTGCATTTAGCTTGTGGAATGCTGTAAAAGTCTTTGTAAAAATATAGCTTTCCTAAAAGCCTCCATGGAAACATGATAAATTCCCAGAAGTCTAATTACTTTGTCGCAAACACAACCAATCAGAAGGTCTTTAGGATTGTTCCTTATTTGGGTTTCCTACAGGCACTCTGACTTACCTCACAATCATAAAGACCTACTGATAGGTTGTGTTTGCGACAAAGTAATTAGACAGAGCTTTTTGAAGCAGGGTCTAATGGGAATGGCCTAGATAATTATAAACCCATTAAAGGAGGGAGGGGAGAGAGGAGGGCAAGTGATGCAGAGATTCTTTACAAGTAAAGGTTCATACACACATGCGATCGT
This sequence comes from Hymenochirus boettgeri, assembly GCA_019447015.1. Taxonomy (NCBI): domain Eukaryota; kingdom Metazoa; phylum Chordata; class Amphibia; order Anura; family Pipidae; genus Hymenochirus; species Hymenochirus boettgeri. The sequence goes on along the minus strand of CM033472.1, from coordinate 93,729,001 downwards.
GGGTGCCAACCCGTGACGCACATAATCGGCCCCGGAATGGGCACTTTATCGGCTGAAACAGCCGTTCATTTGGGGATCGTGTCCTGATCCGCCGGACGGATCTCCGAACGAGCAGCTGATATAGTGCAAATACATGGGCCGATTATAGTGTGTTATGCTCATATTACTGGGTACTGGGTTAATGGTTTATTGATTGTGTTTAGCACTACAGCATTTGACTATGTGTGGCACATGGTGCATATAATGTGGGTGAGGGAGTGTGGGAGTACTGGGTAGCTTTGGGTAGTGTGGGTGTGTACACTTATATCTCTGGGACTATGAAGAATTTAAAGAAACTAAAAAGGTACCCTGGTGGTTGGGATGATTTATAGGATATATTAGAATGATTATAATTAGAATTATAAAAAAAAAATTGTCTCACTATAATTGCCCTTTAACCCTTTCACTGCCAGGAGATTTTCATTTTTTTTTTGCGTTAACTGCCAGAAGAATTTTCAGGATTTTGCCCTTAATCGCTTTAGACTAATTTTACAGTAGGAAATGTTGCAGTAAATCAGGAATATTATACATTGTTTTTTTCAGCACAAAGTGTACTTTAACATGGTAACAGAATTTTGTAACTTTTCTGGAAATTTTACTGGAATTATGGGTAAAATATGTAAAAAATTTATTGTACCAGGCCTTTGTTTTTCTGGTGGCGTTGTAGTAGTGTTGGATCTGATCAGTTTTGTCAACGCCACCCATGTACTTGTTGTATTCTTTGCTACAGAGTGGTCTAATTTTGGGGGGCCTACCCCACTTCTGGCCCCTACTCTTACCGACTCATCGTGGATGGTGGGTCAGCATAATACAACCTTAGTATCACAAAAATTGATAGACAGGAGCTCATCGCTTCTTAGAGCAAAATTCTCTCCACGCTTTAGTTTTATCCAGAAAGCCTTGGGCAACCCTTTTTCGAATAGGATTTATGGTGCCACAGGCTGGGGTGTCAAAGAATAAAGATCTAAACAAGGGAATACTTGTATAAAAGTTATCCACATATAAGTGGTAACTTGGCCCAGCAATGGAGAAATGAGCTCCCAGACTATCTTGCCACTGACCGTTAAATCCAGGGACAACCAGGGGGGGTCTAACTGTGAGTCCTTTGCCTCATATATCATAAACTTGCCTATGTGTACCCAGTACTTACTTTCGCAAGAGCTTAATAATTTGATGCCATAGCGAGAACGCTTACTTGGCATGTATTGACGGAATATTAGGGCCCTTTGTAGAGCATAAGGGACTCATCAATACAGAATTCTGGGAGGGATGTAAACCTCTGGCAGTGTTTTAGACAGGCTCATCAATAAAGGGCCCCTCAAAAAATTTATGAATCCTGTCATACTGGGTGTCACCGGGGAACAGCTGTGGGTATCGTTAAAAAAATCATAAACCGCAAAAGATTTGGTAGCGGTTTTCTAGGCATTACCAGCTGAAAAAAGGGGAGGGAATTACAGGGTGGTATCCCATAGCCTTCCAATGTATTGTTCTTTACGAGACCATTGAAAGAGTGAGGGCAAATTTTTTTTTTGCATTCATTGTTGTGTGGGATACCATGCACGAGCACGTGAATATCACACCTAATGGTGTTTGGGGCAATATCACTGCTCGGCAAATAGATTAGTATAGTGGACCACTCCTTGGATTGCGTCCATCAGAAACAGCTGAAAGAAGTCTAGCACTTCAAAATTACGGTGTCCACCTTCACATCCAGGGACTTGCTAAAAAATCAGGAATTTGGGGGGGTAAATTAGCGGGAGGCCTCCACGCAGGCTCTCCTACAACTGGCAGCACCAGCACACACTCCCATCATCTACCTCCATAGACCAACAATGCTAGGACCAGCCCATCATCACAGCAGAACCACTACTCTCTAAGGCTGTGACAGTGTCACTACTGCCATGCTCGTCAGAACTGATGATTCTGATCCACTGGTAAATACTCAGGGTCAGCATCAGCATAGAAAAATCACTTTTATCTGAGGGTCGCATACAGTATCTAGCAGCACTCCTCTACAGCAAAACGCTCTTCTTCCTAGCCTTATCAAAAGTCACTGCTACCAATTTTTTTTTCAACAAAAGACCTGCAGTTAACCCCCCTTCAGCAAAAAAGAACCTGAGATTGACCTCAAGCAAACTAAGTCAACAATGCTTTCAACATTTCCAACTTTCAACACTTTCTAGAAGCACCAGAAACTAAAATATACTAAAAAACTGAAACCTAATGAACAGTATACAAAATTTAACCACCGTACAATTCCAAAATAAGAAAATAACTTTATATATTTTAGATAACTTTATAAAACAAAATCAAGGGTAACTGAAGCAAAAAAAAAAATTATAATAAAGACACTAAGAATATATTTAGCACAGAAAAGACACAAAAATGCACAAAAGTACTTTCACTACACAGCAGGACTGGGGGTCAAAATCCAGATCCACTAGTCTTGTTGTGTAATAAGAAATCAAGGGTAACTGAACCAAAAAAAGTATATAAAAACTGAGATTGCAGAAAAATACAAACATCAAAACAGGCTAAAAAACTTTAACGCACAGCAAGACTGTGGGTCAAAATGACAGACCACTAGTCTTGATGGGTAATAAAGATGTTAACAGTAAATTCAATACCACCAAGTTTATCCGTAAGAGGGTCTGGGGGTGGGGGAGGGGTAGAGGGGTATATAGGGATATAAGAGGTGGGTTATATAGGGACATAAGGAGGGGTAAAACACAAATATACACACAAAAAAAAATACATTATAGAAATAATATAAATAACACCAAAATAAAGAAACAGCAAAAAAAATCCAGAAAAACTGTCAAATCAAAATGAATGAAAAATACAAAAAAAAATATTGTTGATTTTGTGTGTATTTGTGTGGTGTATGTATGTGTGTGTGTGTGTGTTAGAGTGTAAATATGTGTTGTAAGTGTGTGTTCTTGTGTTCTAAAGTGTGTAGATGTGTGTAATACAAAAAAAAGTTTTATAAAGTTTAAAACTAAATAATGTGTGTAGTGTGTGTAAATACTGTAGCCGTCCAGAAGACAGATGATCTAAAGCAGGCAGCAAGGTAAATCCCCGGGCATCAGAAACACAGCAATCACAGCAGGAGGGCTCCAGCAACGTATAGCCACCAGTAAAGTTGAGATAAAATCCAGCAGGGGGCGGTTCTTTAGACACTGAACTATCAGCAAGTCACTCCCTATGTGACTTCTGTGTCAGTGCTCCTATTGGCTCCTCGGCGATCGTGGACGGTGAGAGGTAGTACCACGACATTGCTCGTTGCCTAGGGGGTTTGCAAGAGCGGGGAAGCGGTCTTCCCCCGCTCTCAAGCGGCCATTTGCGCTCCCGGACAGGGCCGGAAGTGCTGCAGATCGCGTGATACTTAAGCTTGTGGCAGTTTGGTACTTGGCTGCACAGTATCGTAATATCACGATCTGTGGCAGGCAAAGGTAAATATAATTGTAGTGCTATTAAAGAAATACAATACGTAAAGTCAGGAATTAGTACACAGAATAAATCTATCACATTTTAAAAGTATCTGCATGAAAAGGTGTGCAAAAATCACAAATACTACTTAGGAGATTAAAAAAAAATTGATGTTTAATCAATGAGAACATATACTGGATCAACTGTTAGGTAGGGGTTAAAAGGTTAAATTTACCAACATCTGTACAGGTGTAATCTTGATCTTCTCTGTGCATTCAGTGCAAATGTATGCTTAGATCAGGGCAAGATTAGCATGCACAGACCCTCCACCAATTGATATGCCATGGATGCTAGAGGAAAAAAAGATGGTTAGAGCACCTGTAAGAAAATGTAAACAAAATAAGATTTAAGTTAAAAGTACAAATAGTATAGTTTTTTAAACATTTAAAATATAACTCAATTGGAAAAATTCAATCTTAAAGATTAAGGTAAAATGCATTTAGCATTTTACCTTGGTCTACACATGTGTAATCTTGACCATCTCTGGGAACACAGAGCAAGATTAGCATGCACAGATCCCTCACTAGTCGATCTGCTATGCATGCTAGAGGAAAAAAGGTTTAAGCACTTCTAAGATATTTTTAAGAAGTGTAAGTAAATAGTAATACTTAGATAATTTTCCTGGAAAATGTGAAAGATGCAATGGATAACAAGAAGACACTTTACTTTTCCTGGTGATATCGTTTCTCTTCTGAAATAAAGATTTTTTTTTTTAAATATGCCATATCCAGCCTAATAATTCCAGTCAGAACCAAACAGTTGGGTTTTAAATGTGAGTCCATGTGCATAAAAACATTTCAATATACACTTGAATGTAATTACAACATGGGAACATCTAAGATAGTAAAAAGGTTACAGAAAAACCTTAAATTGATAGTGGTACTGAATGCTAAAACAGCATGCATTTATTATTACTTATTGTTTATACTTTTCCTTATTTTAACTACCAAAAGATTAGCTCTCCAAGCTAGTGTCACACAAAACAATATTTACCACTATTTGTAATCCTCTAAATACAACTGTAGACTTCTGTATTCTGAGTAAATGTTATTTAACAGGAGTAAGCATTTATAAATAGGGTCAATCCATGGAGGTGCCACTGCAAATCCCAACCGTAAAGCTTTGCTAAGTGCGTAGGGAAACATTTTGCATCTGGACCTTGGATACTGTAGCCCCAAGAGGATTAAATGAGAATTGCCTCTTTAGATGCTTCCTACAAGACAGATAACCTGCGATTGACTTACCCATTGGGAATAAGTATATTCGGACTATGTAACATGATTTAGGAGCCACTAGCTCTATCCTCTTCTTGTTTTTAGCTTTTGTGACATGCTTTTTAGTATTTATTACCTCCCACTTTAATATTATAACTCAATAACACTATTTTTTAATTCACTAGTCACTTTTTAAACAGGTACTCTTTCCTGTGTATTGTTTTGCACTTTATTAGTAGTGAACTTTATGGATTTACTGATTGATGAATTGGTATAATCATCTTTTTTAGATATCTTTTTTAGAGCTCTTTTTACCATTGGAGATGCTTTTAACGCTGGAAATGTTTTAATGGGAAGCACATTGTATGTTGGTTCAGCACCTTTGTTGTTTTGACTCCGCCCACAGGAAATAGTCACAGGGGGCGTATCACTATTTCCTCTATAAGAGGATGTTGCACTTGTGTGTGGTAGGATGGCTATGATAAAGGTCCAGACCAGGACCAAAATGTTGCCATTGATGTGATGTGAATAAACCCCTTTTTTGCAAGACCAAGAGGCCCTGCTATTCATTGTGCATGTAGTATTATTGGATCCCTCGGGAGCACCCTGGCATTGCATTTAGGTAGTGATTGCCAGTCTTTTCCATTGATATAATAATAATATACTATAGTGTATGGTTAGGCACTCACTTAACAAACAATGCTGCCTCGGTGCTTACTGATGAGAAATTCTTAATATAATTGATTGAATCCAGTGCACACATAAGGACTAGGGATGGCCAGTTCGCGAATCCGAACCCGGATCCGCCGCGGATTTATCCGTGCGCGATTCCGGATTTTCCGCCTTCCGAACTCGATTTGCGGAATTTTCGTATTTTCAAAATTTTCGAAAATACGGGAAACATGTATTTTCGAAAATTTTCGAAAATACAAGGATTTCTCTTAATTCCTACATACGTATTTTCGAAAATATTTGAAATTACGAGGATTACTTGTATTTCGAAAATATATATTTTCGAAAATACATTAAAACTCGTAATTTCGAAAATTCCCAGAAATACGTGAAATTTCAAAAATTTTCGAAAATGCGGAAATCTCGTTATTTCAAGGGTATTTTAATTTTAACGGGTCCGCTCGCGGATTTTCAAATTTTCCAAATTTTTCGAAAATTCGCGGATCCTCGAGCGGACCGGATTTTGCGAAGTTCGGACATCTCTAATAAGGACTTGCTTTCATTAAAAAAATACTTTATTCACACATATTCAGTGCAGATGGCGACGCTTATGTGCCCGGATTGATATATATATATATATATATATATATATATATATATACTATATATATATTATATATATATTACACCAACTGAAGATGCAGACACTCTGTCCTTATAAACTTAAAGGTTGCCCAGGTTGCTACCACACAGATACAGATATACAATTTCAAATAGAGAAGAGGTGGGCACTCTGGACTTTTTAGAAAGTTTTTTTATTAGCCTTTATGTGGCAGGCACATTTCGGTTCCTTCTTGGAACCTTTATCAAGCCCTCTATGTATATATTTATTATTATTATTATATTATTTATTTATATTATTATTATTATTATTATTGTTTTTACATATTCTGCTGGAAATTCTTCTCTCTCTGCTGTGACCTGATCTGCAGGTGTAGGTGTTAAAAAAAAAAATAGACATTATTGTATCATTGGGGAACATTGTCTGCCCATGGAAATAATGTTAAGTTAGCCAAAATTCTTAAAATGGGGTCACAAAGGGCATAATGGCAGCAGTGCTCCCCCCCCCCCCCCCCCCTTTTTCTTCTCTCTTGCTTCCAGCTCCCTTTCTTTGCATTTCTTAGACAAGGGTAACTGGGAGAAGGGAGGGGAAATGAGTAGGAGGCGCAAACTATAGATCTAGGGCAATAGGTTGTAGCAAAAAAAAATAGTGAGGGTGTCAGCAAACAAGGGCAAGTGGAGCATAAAAAACAGGCAAAGCAAGCAGGATGCATAATATAACTTTTACCTTTCTCTTTTGCAGGAGCTCAAGGACGAATTTTGGAAGATGGAGGACGAAAGCGCAAGAAAGAAAAAGGGGAAACCCACCAGATTCAAAAATCAGGATGGATCAACAATGGTAGGAGAGAAACTGAATCCAATGGCATTATGGACAGCAGGAGGAACTAAGACTCTGCCACCAATCATTAACCCAACAACACAGAGAGCAAGCTGGATCAGCGAAGCAACTTACAACAGGACAAGCACACAGGGATCCAGGTCAACAATGATCAAGTCTACGTCTCCAGTCCAAGTTAAGTGATTCTGCCTTGTGTCAGTACCCTTCCTCTTTGCTAGGTCCCCCTTTTAGACAGAGTTGTTATTCCCCTGTAAATTTGCTCCCAATCACCCTGTTAGCTCCCCTCAGCCACACCGCCATAGTGGACTATCAGCCCAGCAGGTCTCGTGGGATCGCGCAAGATGGTCTTTGTTCCCGGGGACCACGTGCTTCTGTGCTGTGGCACGGGTAGTGCTGCATCACCAGGCCAGGAGTAGTTTGCGCAAAATCTCGCGCAACCGCATGGGACCCAGTCAGCACCCGGAAGTGACGCATTGATACTGGGGGCCAAACAAAAAACGTGAGTACCAAACTTTCAATGTCATAATAGTGATTCAGAGTCTAGTTCATCTGAGTCAGACAGTGAAGGGGATGAAGTAATATGATGATGAAAGTTTTTAAGAAATGTGTAGGACATTGGGTATAAGAAAGGGAGAAAGAGAACAAGGAAAAGGAGATTAAGTAGCAACGCGGGGGATACCTATGCATGCCACTATCCATTTACATAAACATCTGCCTAAAAGACGGTTAAAAAAATGCTAAGTGGTAAATTTGTTGAATATTTAGTATAAACAAGGAAGGTCAAAGAACAGCAGAAAAAAAGGGGGAGGCTAGTATTCGTATGAATCATAGTGGAGTGGATGACAGGTTTCAGATATACACAGCATGTATTACGTCAGTAGTATACCCCGAACAATGTGTGAGTATGGCAAATACAAACGGAGGCACTGCGTGGAAAGAGTACGATAGGGATTTTAGAGAAAAAAGGTAGGGAATCCAAACCTATCCTTCGTACGACAGGAAAAGGGGAAATGGTTAATTATTAGAGGGAACGGGTATGAGTTGCCCATGGGGAATAATATCAGAATATGGCAAAGTGAGAGGAGAATAAATGGGCCTTGGCTAAAACACCAGAAGGGGACGCCCTTGTCCAGGTTTCAATTTCACGCCTAAAAAAAGGATGTAGCAAAAGCGGGGATAAATCCAGAAAAATATAGGTCACACATTCATTTAGAATTGGGCAGCAACATCAGCAGCAGCAAAGGGAGCTCAGAGGACCAGATAAAAATACTGGGCAGATGGGATCGCAATGTTATAAACGATACATTAGGCCGACAAGCAAGGAAAACGGTAAAAGCAAGGAAGGGGGTGTTAATAAATAAGGCAGTTTTTATTTTTGTTTCGTTTGTTGTGTTGTTTTAATCACTAATCGTGTCAGGCAAAGAAAAAAATATGGATTTTGGGCCCATTCGTTCGTGTACTGGGCGTGCAGGAGAGCAAGAATAAGGCCAGGTGGTGAACAATTAGGTATAACCAAAGAAACTGCGACGGTGCGATGGTCGGGTAGGAGAGGATAAGGTGGCCAGAAATTCAAGCATTAATCGACCAACAGCGGGAAAAATGGGGAAGAAACCTCAAGTAGTTGTCATACAGTGGGAGGCAAACGATTTAACAACTAAAGCCCTATAAACTTAATATAAGACATGCAAGATGGCGGGGGAAGTGGCCAGATGTCCCAAAATAGTTATGGTCACAAATTGTGCCTAGGAGAGGCAAGTAGAGGGAGCCGTGTGAACAACATCAGAAAAAATGTAACAGGGCCATGGCAAAATTTGCAGCATCATCAGGAATTGCAGTCGTCAAGCATGACAACAATATTTTAAGGCTGTCCAGGGCTGTACAGCAGGACGGTTGTGCACCTTTTGACATCGGGATTGATATATTAACCTAAAACATCCGAATGGCCTTAGGGAAATAGTGGAAGGTGGCAGCAAAAGAGAGTGAGTGCAGGTAGAGGGTCGGGAGTCCCCTCTCTCTTTTTTGGAGGTGTGGGGAATGCACAAGGAGGTGAGCGCCAGGGGGGAAGGCTGGGCCCCGACCAAGGTGCTATGATCGTTACGGTCAGCCCTTGTAGGCTTGGGTTCAGACCTTACGGGGGGTGCCAAGTTTGGAGGAGAGAAGGGGGGGGTCCCGGTCACCTCTCCGCTGACTCTCACGGGTCATCATGGAGGAATGGCAACTGGTGGTTAAAGCGCATTCCTGGGAGAGAGGGGACATCTTGCCATGAACTTGTTTTGCTTTGTTTAAATAATATTTAAAATAAACGCAGGGGTCCTAAGGTTTGGGGCCCTGCCTTTTTTGCCAAAGTTTGGTGTTGGTAGTTAATTTATTTCAGTAGGATAGAAGAGAAAATGATAGGCCATTTGGGCTTAAGTTTGCCGAAATTCTAAAAACGGAGGCACATAGGCATAATGGCAGCAGTGCTCTCCCTTCCCCCTCCCTTTTCTCCTCCCTTGCTTCCCCTCCCCTTTCTTTGCACTCCTTAGCCAAGGGATAGCTGGGAAGGGGAGGGGAATCGAGTAGGAGGGGCAACTAGGATCTAGGGTTCCATAGGCTCTGTAGCAAAGAAAAGAGGGAGGGGGCAGCAAACAAGGGCAAGCGGAGCATAAAACAGGCAAGCAAGTAGGATGCATAATATTAACTTGTACCTTTCTCTTTTCCTCCCTCCCACCTATTACATTTCGTTTTAAGTAATATCGTTTCAGGTCATCAAGGTATATCTGGTATATCCAAAGGAAGTACAGAACGGAGAGGCGGGGAATGCGCAAGGAGGCGGAGCGCCAGGGGGAAGGCTATGGCCCCGGCCGAGGAGCTATATCGTACGGTCAGCCCTTGGAGGCTTGGGGTTCAGACCTTACCGGGGTGCGCAGTTTGGAGAGAATGCTCGGGGTGTGGCCAGTGGGGTCCCGGTCACTCCTCCATGACTCTCACAGGCCATCATGGAGGAATGGCAACTGGTGATTAAAGTGAATTCCTGGGACCGAGAGGAGAATTCTTGCCATGAAACTTGTTTTTGCTTTGTTAACTATATATTTAAAAATAAAACACAGGGTCCTAAGGTTTGGGGCGCCTTTTTTGTTCAAAGTTTGGTGTGTGGTAATTTATTTCGTATGATAGAAGACCCCTGGTGTTTGGTGCAACACATGCCGGATTTTTTTTCTAAGCTAATGGGTGTGAGATTGTGAGTTAAAACGAGATTAGTTAACTTAGTTTGGCTCAGATTTTTCTTTGTGATCTCACAATCCAAGCTTCACCCATCTGTAGGTTGTGGTGTTGAACAACAACAAACAACAATCTTGTTGGCTCTGGAGACTGTTAATGTATAGAATTTGCTAAAAAACTGCCCAATGCTGGAATTATCGATTCTGGACTAAAAATTATAAAAATTGTCCCAAAAGGGCTTATAATTTCTATTTATCCTGAAAATTAGTTAAATAATGCAAATAAATAGCATTTTTCTTGGGTAAATGTACCTTTTAACATGGTTCAGACTTTTATTTTAACATACATGAAGTTCTGAGGAGGCTCTCAAATTTCAACCTCAGGCAAATATGTTTTATTATTTATTATGTTTTAATACCCTTCATTTGCATACTGTATCTCTTGAGTATAATTAGGGAATCTAAACTATTCTTAGAATTGGCATACTTAGAATCTGACAAGAAACATCAGTGCTTTCTGAAACCCTAGACGTGATATCTTTTTGCCAGCATTTTATAATGTTCTAATTAAAGTGAACTGTGGGAATTCAACTATTTTTGTTTTTTCTCTTCCACATCTTTGGTTTAAAAATCTATGTTGTGTTTCAGTAAATTTTAGTGCTTTTGCACACTTTTTTGCAAGACCAAGGAGTGCCCTGATTCATTGTGCATAGTGTATTATTGGATCCCTCGGGAGCACCCTGGCATTTGCATTTAGGTAGTGATTGCCAGTCTTTTCCATTGATATAATATATATATATATATAGTGTATGGTTAGGCACTCACTTAACAAACAATGCTGCCTCGGTGCTACTGATGAGAATTTCTTAATATAATTGATTGAATCCAGTGCACACATAAGGACTAGGGATGGCCAGTTCGCGAATCCGAACCCGGATCCGCCGCGGATTTATCCCGTTCGCGATTTTCCGGATTTTCCGCCTTCCGAACTTCCGATTCGCGGAATTTTCGTATTTTCAAAAATTTTCGAAAATACGGGAAACATGTATTTTCGAAAATTTTCGAAAATACAAGGATTTCTCTTAATTCCTTACATACGTATTTTCGAAAATATTTGAAATTACGAGGATTACTTGTATTTTCGAAAATATATATTTTCGAAAATACATTAAAACTCGTAATTTCGAAAATTCCCAGAAATACGTGAAATTTCAAAAATTTTCGAAAATGCGGAAATCTCGTTATTTCAAGGGTATTTTTAATTTTAACGGGTCCGCTCGCGGATTTTCAAATTTTCCAAATTTTTCGAAAATTCGCGGATCCTCGAGCGGACCGGATTTTGCGAAGTTCGGACATCTCTAATAAGGACTTTGCTTTCATTTAAAAAAATACTTTTATTCACACTATTCAGTGCAGATGGCGACGCTTATGTATGCACTGGATTATATATATATATATATATATTATATATATATATATTATATATATATATATATATACACCAACTGAAGATGCAGACACTCTGTCCTTATAAACTTAAAGGTTGCCCAGGTGCTACCCACAGATACCATATACAATTTCAAATAGAGAAATGTGGCACTCTAGGACTTTTTGAAAGTTTTTTTATTAGCACTCTATTGTGCAGGCAACATTTCGGTTCCCTTCTTGGAACCTTTATCAAGCCATCTATGTATATTATTATTATTATTATTATATTATTATTATATATTATTATTTATTATTATTATTGTTTTACATATTCTGCTGGAAATTCTTTCTCTCTCTGCTGTGACCTGATCTGCAGTGTAGGTGTTAAAAAAAAAAATAGACATTATTGTATCATTGGAACTTGTTCTGCCCATGGAAATAATGTTAAGTTAGCCAAAATTCTTAAAATGGAGGCACATAGTCATAATGGCAGCAGTGCTCTCCCCCCCCCCCCCCCCTTTTTCTTCTCTCTTGCTTCCAGCTCCCTTTCTTTGCATTTCTTAGAAACAAGGGCTAACTGGGAGAGGGGAGGGGAAATGAGTAGGAGGCGCAACATAGGATCTAGGGCATCATAGGCTGTAGCAAAAAAAATAGTGAGGGGTCAGCAAACAAAGGGCAAGTGGAGCATAAAAACAGGCAAAGCAAGCAGGATGCATAATAATAACTTTTACCTTTCTCTTTTGCAGGAGCTCAAGGACGAATTTTGGAAGATGGAGAGACGAAAGCAGCCAAGAAGAAAAGCAGGGAAACCCACCAGATTCAAAAATCAGGATGGATCAACAAGGTAGGAGAGAACTGAATCCAATGGCATTACTGGACAGCAGGGGGAACTAAGGACTGCCACCAATCCATTAACCCAACAACACAGAGAGCAAGCTGGATCAGCGAAGCAACTTACAACAGGACAAGCAACACAGGGATCCAGGTCAACAATGATCAGGTCTACGTCTCCAGTCCAAGTAAGTGATTCTCCCTTCCCTCTTTGCTAGGTCCCCTTTTAGGCAGAGTTGTTATTCCCCTGTAAATTTGCCTCCCAATCACCCTTTTGGCTCCCCTCAGCCACACCGCCATAGTGACTATCAGCCCAGCAGGTCTCGTGGGATCGCGCAAGATGGTCTTTGTTCCCGGGGACCACGTGGCTTCTGGCTGTGGCATGGGTATGCTGCATCACCAGGCCAGGAGTAGTTTGCGCAAAATCTCGCGCAACCGCATGGGACCCAGTCAGCAACCCGGAAGTGACGCATGATACTGGCGGCTCAAACAAAAAACGTGAGTACAAAACTTTCAATGTAAATAATAGTGATTCAGAGTCTAGTTCATCTGAGTCAGATAGTGAAGGGGATGAAGGTAATATGATGATGAAAGTTTTTAAGAAAATGTGTAGGACATTGGGTAATAAGAAAGGGAGAAAGAGAACAAGGAAAAGGAGATTAAAGTAGCAACAGCGGGGGATACCTATGCATGCACTATCTCCAGTTTACATAAACATCTGCCTAAAAAGACGGTTAAAAAAATGCTAAGTGGTAAATTTGTTGACATATTTAGTATAAACAAGGAAGGTCAAAGAACAGCAGAAAAAAAGGGGGAGGCTAGTATTCGTCATGAATCAATAGTGGAGTGGATGACAGGTTTCATGATATACACAGCATGTATTACGTCAGTATACCCCGAACAATGTGTGAGTATGGCAAAATACAAACGGAGGCACTGCGTGGAAAGAGTACGATAGGGATTTTAGAGAAAAAATGGTAGGGAATCCAAACCTATCCTTCGGTACGACAGGAAAAGGGAAATGGTTAATTATTAGAGGGAACGGGTCATGAGTATTGCCCATTGGGAATAATATCAGAATATGGCAAAGTGAGAGGAGAATTAAATGGGCCTTGGCTAAAACACCAGAACGGGACGCCCTTGTCCAGGTTTCAATTTCATGCCTAAAAAAAGGATGTAGCAAAGCGGGGATAAATCCAGAAAATATAGGTACACATTCATTTAGAATAGGGCAGCAACATCAGCAGCAGCAAAGGGAGCCTCAGAGGACCAGATAAAAATACTGGGCAGATGGGCATCGCAATGTTATAAAACGATCATTAGGGCCGACAAAAGCAGAAAACGGTAAAAGCAAGGAAGGAGGGGTGTTAATAAATAAGGCAGTTTTTATTTTTGTTTCGTTGTGTTTGTTTTATCACTAATCGTTTCAGGCAAAGAAAAAAATATGGATTTTGGGCCATTCGTTCGTGTACTGGGCGTGCAGGAGAGCAAGAATAAGGCCAGGTGGTGAACAATTAGGTATAACCAAAGAAACTGCGACGGTGCGATGGTCGGGTAGGAGAGGATTAGGTGGCCAGAAATTCAAGCATTAATCGACCAAGCAGCGGGAAAAATGGGGAAAAACCTCAAGTAGTTGTCATACATGGGAGGCAAAACGATTTAACAACTAAAGCCCTAACTTAATATACGACATGGCAAGATGGCAGGTGAAGTGGCCAGATGTCAAAATAGTATGGTCACAAATTGTGCCTAGGAGAGCATAGAGGGGAGCCGTTGAACAACATCAGAAAAAATGTGAACAGGGCCATGGCAAAATTTGCAGCATCATCAGGAATTGCAGTCGTCAAGCATGACAACATTATTTAAGGCTGTCCAGGGCTGTACAGAGCGGACGGTGTGCACCTTTCTGACATCGGGATTGATATATTTAACCTAAACATCCGAACGGCCTTAGAGGAAATAGTGGAAGTGTGGCAGCAAAAAGAGAGTGAGTAGCAGGTAGAGGGTCGGGAGTCCCCTCTCTCTTTTTGGAGGTGTCGGGGAATGCACAAGGAGGTGAAGCGCCAGGGGGGAAGGCTGGGCCCCCGACCAAGGTGCTATGATCGTACGGTCAGCCCTTGTAGGCTTGGGGTTCAGACCTTACCGGGGGGTGCACAGTTTGGAGGAGAGAAGGGGTGGGGTCCCGGTCACCTCTCCGCTGACTCTCACGGGTCATCATGGAGGAATGGCAACTGGTGGTTAAAGCGCATTCCTGGGACCGAGAGGGGACATCTTGCCATGAAACTTGTTTTGCTTTGTTTAAATATATATTTAAAAATAAACGCAGGGTCCTAAGGTTTGGGGCCCTGCCTTTTTTGCCAAAGTTTGGTGGTAGTAATTTATTTCAGTAGGATAGAAGAGAAAATGATAGGCCATTTAGGGCTTAAGTTTGCCGAAATTCTAAAAACGGAGGCACATAAGGCATAATGGCAGCAGTGCTCTCCCTTCCCCCTCCCTTTTCTCCTCCCTTGCTTCCCCCTCCCTTTCTTTGCACTCCTTAGCCAAGGGCTAGCTGGGAGAGGGGAGGGGAATCGAGTAGGAGGGGCAACATAGGATCTAGGGCTTCATAGGCTGTAGCAAAGAAAAGAGGGAGGGGTCAGCAAACAAAGGGCAAGCGGAGCATAAAAACAGGCAAAGCAAGTAGGATGCATAATATTAACTTGTACCTTTCTCTTTTCCCTCCCTCCCACCTATTACATTTCGTTTTAAGTAATATCATTTCAGGTCATCAAGGTATATCTGGTATATCCAAAGGAAGTACAGAACGGAGCAGGCGGGGAATGCGCAAGGAGGCGGAGTGCCAGGGGGGAAGGCTGGGCCCCTGGCCGAGGAGCTATGATCATACGGTCAGCCCTTGGAGGCTTGGGGTTCAGACCTTACCGGGGGTGCGCAGTTTGGAGGAGAAATGCTCGGGATGTGGCCGGTTGGGGTCCCGGTCACTCCTCCGCTGACTCTCACAGGCCATCATGGAGGAATGGCAACTGGTGATTAAAGTGCATTCCTGGGACCGAGAGGAGAATTCTAGCCATGAAACTTGTTTTGCTTTGTTTAACTATATATTTAAAAATAAACGCAGGGTCCTAAGGTTTGGGGCCCTGCCTTTTTTGTCAAAGTTTGGTGTGTGGTAATTTATTTCAGTATGATAGAAGACCCCCTGGTGTCTGGTGCAACTACATGGCCGGATTTTTTTTTCTTAAGCTAATTGGGTGTGAGATTGTGAGTTAAACGAGATTAGTTAACTAATTTGGCTCAGATTTTCTTTTGTGATCTCACAATCCAAGCTTCACCCATCTGTAGGTTGTTGGTGTTGTTGAACAACAACAACAAACATCTTGTTGGCTCTGGAGACTGTTAATGTATAGAATTTACTAATAACACGCCCAATGCTGAGAATTATCGATTCTGGACTAAAATTATAAAAATTTGTCCCAAAAAGGGCTTATAATTTCTTATTTATCATGAAAATTAGTTAAATAATGCAAATAAATAGCATTTTTCTTGGGCTAAATGTACCTTTTAACATGGTTCAGACTTTTATTTAACATTACAGGAAGTTCTGAGGAGGGCTCTCAAATTTCAACCTCAGGCAAAATATGTTTTATTATTTATTATGTTTTAATACCCTTCATTTGCATACTGTATCTCTTGAGTATACTTAGGGAATCTAAAATTATTCTTTAGAATTGGCATACTTAGAATCTGACAAGAAACGTCAGTGCTTTCTGAAACCCTAGAAGTGATAGCTTTTTGCCAGCATTTTTATAATGTTCTAATTAAAGTGAACTGTGGGAATTCAACTATTTTTGTTTATTTCTCTTCCACAATCTTTGGTTTAAAAATCTGTTAGTGTTTCAGTAAATGTTTAGTGCTTTTGAAAGTTATTTTCACTTAGGTTTAGTTTGTCTCTATTTATGAATTATAGGAACTAGAAATTGAATTGTGTGAATGATAAAATGTAGCAGACGAGTTCTGTTCTGCTTGTGGGCTCGTCAAATGAAAATTATGGATTAACAAAAAAAAAAATATAGATATGAAACCAGAAATTTCAACACCAAATTTTGGTTTCATCAACAAAATGTTGCCAGTTTCAGATGAAATTTAGACAGTAGTAATGTTTGGAAAACTCTTAAAATGAGAATGAAATGTAGTGATGAATAGGAGTGGGATGAAATTATAACCCAACTTTAATCATAAATGCAATCTGATACTTACGGTAATGCATAATTTCTTTTAAAGATCATGTCCAGTCAAAAAATAAGTGAGCCTTTTTTGCCTAATATTATCGAACAAGAGTGTTAGGAATCTTCAGGGAGAGTCCCTGCAAACCCTTCACTGGACGCAGAGTCTAAGGGGCATATTTATAAAAGAGCGAAAAGTAGCGAAATGTTTTCGCATTCGCTTTTCACATGGGTTTTCGCCAAAAAGACAGTTAATGAACTTGACATCATTTTCTAGTGGGCTTTTCTGGTTTTGAATGGTTTTCGCAATGCAGTCTTCTTAGATGCGTTAAGTTTTTGCTGCGATACTTTTCGCTCTTTATCGCGCCCGTTCGCCTTTTTCAGCCGCGAAGTGTGGTTTTATTTCGCTTTTTTATAAATAAGGCGAAACGAAGCCCCAAATGGCGCTATTTTCGCTGCGATGTGCTGCGCTAATTATTTGGCGAAAAAGACAATCCTTTATAAATATGCCCCTAAGTGTCTGTCGGTCTTCTCCAGAGCCTCTGATGGTGAGGATGTTGTGCGGCAAGACAGACACCAGGTTGCGGTTGTCTAGGAGGCGGGATCTTCAACACCCGAGCCGGCCTCCGGACTCCCTGCCTCTGGCCCATCACCACGGACGTGCCCACGCACCTGCGGCGCGCATCTCCGCGTGACAACGCGGGAACGCGGCCACAGGTAAGCACCGGGGTCTTACATTGCCCCCCCCCCCCACGGGCAACCTCCGGGTGCCTCCAGGTTTTTCTGGATGCCTTGAATGAAAGGCCTTGATCATCCTAGGAGCGTGAACCTGCTCAGCCGGTTCCCAAGAATTCTCTTCAGGGCCAAAACCTCTCCATTTGACAAGATATCGCAACTTCCCTGCAGATACCTTGGCGTCTAGAATTGCTTCAATCTCATACTCTTCCACATTCTCGAGTAAGATGGGAGAAGGTGGCGGAGTCACTGAAGAATTAGTGATATACCTCTTAAAAGAGGAAACATGAAATACTGGATGTACTTTCAGCGATTGAGGGAGTTCCAGTTCAAAAGCAACCGCGTTAATACATCTTTTAATCAGAAAAGGACCAATAAAACGAGGACCCAGAGCCTCTGATGGTGAGGATGTTGTGCGGCAAGACAGACACCAGGTTGCGGCTCCAGATCAAAGCTCACAGAAACCCACCCGCAGTGTAGAGAAGCAGCTGGTAGCAGACACAAGATATTAATAGTATGAGACAATATAGCAATTAGGTAGATGATGAACATAGAAGTGGCTTGTTGCATTCTCTGACCTCTTAAATAAGGGGGGGATGAGAAAAAAGTGCCTTTCAAGGTGATTGTTTATACTTATCTATATATAATATAAAGATAACAAGGTCCTTCTGTTAAAAAAAAAGTTTTGTACTATAGTTGGTAAGACAATTCAGGTCTCTTCCACAACACCAGGTGAACTTAAAAGACCCCAATGGGGAGATTCAATAAAAGTTCTAATCGTTTAAAATGGTGCTAATTTTGCCCCAACCAATCAGAACTTATTTAACACTTAAAAGCTAACATCTGATTGTTTGGGGCAAAAATTAGCACCATTTTAAATTATAAGGACTTTTATCGAATAACCCTGCATGTTCACAGCCTTAAAATGTACCAGTGATCAGAGATCAAAAGTGAAAATGTTAAAATGCATCATATTTGTCTTTGCCAGAGGCAGTACAACAACCTGATATATTTACATCATCTACATTGTAAACTGTAGACATACAAATTGTGGGGAGTCTTTCAATTCAATTCAATTTAAATTCTCCACAAACAATATTGTTATAAAAGATTTATTTCATTGTTCTTAAATAATTATATTTAGTATAGTATTTCAGTTTAATTATAGTATTTTTAATGTAATATGGGATTTACCAATATTGAATCGCTTTTGCAAGATTTACCCAGAGCGATAGCCCCAGGCAGTAATGAGAAATCCACAAGCCTCATATTGTAGAACTGTAGCCCCTTGAATAAGTTTAAAATGCTGGTGTGTAAATATAGTGATATGGAGTGATTATGTTAATACCTATTCAGCTATGATATAAATTAAAAAAAAAAAAATATTTCTTGAAACCCTACATCTGTATTAAAGTATGCCCTAAAACCCAATAAGCCCTTACATATTTTATTTTGTTGCTCATACATAACATGAAAATATACATATTACTTTGATACTGTTGCAATGTCTTAGTGCTATTAGAAAATAGATTAAAAATAGACTTTAAAGCCACTGATTTATTAGCACACAAGCACATTTGGAACAAGGCACATTGAGCTAATGAGGCACCAAAGTGGGTATTGGCCGGCTATGGCTGGAGTAATAAGTTTATTATACCATTAGTTAGGTAACCAATGAGGACAGAACTCTGACAGGGATAAAGATGGCCACATCTTTATTGGCAGTTACCTCTTAGTAAACACATATACAATTTTATGCCAGCTGAGATAATTTGTTATCTCAGGCAACAATCAATTAAGATCCAGGAATCTCTGCTTCCTGCTTAGAGGATTAGCTAACTTCGTAGGCTACTGGCCTGTCCCCTCCTAAGCACATAACTCACCAACTAGATAATTGGCTCCCATGCCTTAACCGCCATCGGCTGTTGATTGTTTCAATGAGCAGATCATCTCAGCATGGACAGAGCCAACTCCATAGCAGATTGCAAATGGACATTGAAAATGTCTAATCCAATGTTATTCAAATGAACCCCATCCTTTCTAAGGAGGTCTGCATTGTTAAGTTCTAATTCTTTATGCCTAATGGTTATTCCCCCTAAATGTTGGACAAAGGCAGATATGGTTTAATTTGGTTTTCTCCTGCAGCCCTCTATGGCATGGAAGTTTCAAGCTCCTCACCAAAGTGTTTGAGGAACAATCTCTGACCATATAACGATAGATTTTGGGAAGGATTTTCAATAGACCAATTGCCGATATTGATCTGTCTATCAATAAAAACTGATCGGCCAAGATGGTTCTACCAGAACCATGCCTTCTGTAGTTTTTTAAGCTGAAATCTACATAAGATTTCCTGTTTAAGTTAGGGATATTCGATGGGTTTTTCCAATCGGATTTTCAATCATTTCGGACAATCAATAATCCAATGTGAGTAGTATTGGACTGTCTATGTCCACATGAATGCAAAGGAGCTTGGCCCATAATACAAACCTCAGAGCTGGAGAATTATGGGTATAATTTGAGCCCATATATATCTATATATAGATATCTATATATAGATATATTAACCTTCCCATATCTTTTCCAACTAATAGAAATTGCTCAGTGTGGCCACACAGTTTAAATGTGTCAATCCCTGTAGCACGTTCCATACCACCATCCAACAGGAACAAAAGCAAAAGCAGGGAGGCACAAACAAAGCTCAGTTTGCAATCCAAAGTGTTTTATTGCTGCTTTAAATGGTCACAACATGTTTCGAACGTGCATGAGAAAACAATGCATGCACGTTCAAAACATGTTGTGACCATGTAAAGCAGCAATAAAACACTTTGGATTGCAAACTGGGCTTTGTTTGCGCCCCCCTGCTTTTGCTTTTCTTCTTTTGTTTAGTGTCTGCATCTACATGAAGTCCCAATGGAGCAGCCTCATAGTAAGTGCTGAGGATATAGATGCTGCAGACTTACAAGGGGCTAAGCTGACATTATTAGGTGAGGCATGTAGTGACAAAGAGTTAGAGGGATATCACATGAGATTTCTGTGCTTATCTTTATCAATGTTATGTGAGATGACAGGAACAGGTAGAAGTGTGACTGTTGGGCGGTGATTATGTTGGAGGCATTGAAAATGTGCCGAAGGAGATGGGTACGGTGGGATTAATTTTGTAGGTTTACAGATTGACCCCAAACATTAATGCAATCAGAATCGCCAGTTCTGGTATTTTCATGTGTTGCTTGCAATGGTAGTTGCTCAGCTTGGAATTCCGGAGTATGTAATTCTGTGTTAGGTGGATGATGGTGGTCAGTGATGGCTGTTAGAGAAGAGCAGGCATGGCATGACAGGGTTGGTGAAGCCCTCTTCATGGCATGCCTGCTCTTCTCTAACAGCTCTAGTATATCTCTAGTATATCCCGAGTGGCTTCTCATGGAGGAAGGCTGCCTGCGATGTGGATGGTGTCTGTGCCTTTAATGGCGGTTTCTAGGCCTCCAGTATCGCTGCTAGTGGGCGCAATCTGAGTGGCCTAGTGCAGGGTTTCTTAATGGCAGAACGCATTGAGGCGGTTGAATATCTGTGGATCCGGCCAGCAATTGGAGCAGTTGAGCTAAGGAGGAGCTGTAGGGCTCATGTTGATCATTGCCGGAGTCGTGCTGCTTAAAGAAAGGGAATGGAGAGGCTTGTATGTGGAGTTACCAGTGTGTTGATGGGCACTGGGCAGGATGTCCAGGGAGGCCCGGCGAATTGTGCACCCTGTGGCCAATGACACAAGCTGAGAATAGGTGCTAGCATTTGGTGGCAAGTGAGATCTACGCTCCACTTGCTCCCAGTGAGATAAAGGTCTAGGGGATGGGGAAGGGGAGATGTCACAATGTCTTCTACCTAGCCTCTCCTTCTAGGGATTGCTGGAACAGGATCTACAAGAGTGTTAGTGGGTGCAGCTAAAGGGACAACCTGAATGGATTTTAATAGATTTGTAATCCAGTCTTAGCCTCTTTGCTTAACAGTTGTTGTAATAACTCATCCATGGAAGGATGCCATGGTGAAGTTCCTTAGGAGCTGCATATGGGACATTCCAGAGCAGCAGACCTAAGGTATGATTCATTTTACCGCCTAAACATAATATTATATTAGATGGGGAAGGCCCCCAAACAGCTGATACACCCCTAACTTTCTGATGGCCAAGGACTGCTCTGCCTGATGTAGTCCAGTCAGTCTCATGTTGCGGAAATCAGTATGGTTTCTCATGTAAAAGATCAAGAAAAGCATGTACATCTTTCCATTGTGAACAAAAGGACCTGAGTGTAACCACAGACAGACACATAGGTGCCTGGTTAGCATTTTAAACAGCATTGTATTCCAAATTAGCCTGACTCCAGCCTTACTATTTTTGCAGCTCAATTATCACATAAAGGATTTGTCCAATGATATTATTTATAGGATTTATTTTGATTAATTATAGGATTTATTTTCAGTTATGGATTGTTGTTTGTTGATTATTTGCTTTGAGCATCTGATTTATTGAGACTATTTTTTAGAAACATTTGGTGCTGCTAAATATATCAAGTAGTAACAAGTTTATATAGATATTCTGGTAAGAAAGAGACATTTTTAATTTCTTTTTGTAGGTTTCTAGAAAGTTGCTTATTATTTTATGAAGCAAGCAAGGAAACAAACATATTTTTTGTTAAATACAAATAGCAGTTAAATTCTCCCCGTGTGACACAATACCAAAGTATTACTCCATTAACTGTTTTGCTCTGACAATTATTGTTTTCAATCATAAGTTTATTTAAGTTAAAAAGGTTTTCCAACAGCCAGACCAACCATGTGAAAAGTTAATTGAGCTTTTGGTTACATTTACCATTTGAAGCATGCAGTGCTAAAACCTTTAAGTACTCACCCATAGGTTTATCCACAATAGTTGGCTAAATGTGTGATCCAGCCCCACCCTCATTCTGGGACCTGACAAATGGGAAGACACACTCATTGCAAAGTGCTCCTCCCAAAGGTCATGTTCTAGACTAAAAAGCTGGAGGGGGCAAACAAGAGATCACAAGTTTAGGTAAAATTGTGGGTTAACTAGGGTAAACTCAATTGTGAGGATACAGTAAGAGGAAAGAACAGTATACACATATAACATTAAATGTAAGGAGTGTCTAAACATAATGAGATCTAAGTTGGATCAATGAGTATTGATCCAACTTAGTAATGAATATAGATGGGCTTATGGGCTTTAAAATAGATTGTGTATGATACTTCCAACTAGGAGGTGTCAAATAGCATTAATCATATGCTTTCTCCATTGTAGATCATTATCTATGCCTATATGATTAAAAATAAAGGAATAAAGGAAATCAGAGAAAGGGGATAAGGAAAAAATGTTACAATTACCGCATCAGTTGGATGACAGTGCACAGTTTTACATTACAGCAAGAAAACAAACATTTCCTGATTAAGATGCCTGCATCTCCAGTGATATAATCTTTTGGTGGACAATGCACCACCAGAGAGTTAATTGTACAGATCATTGATGTGCTGTTTAAAGGGATCAAGTCTGAATATCTGTCTGCATAGTTAAACCCCTTAGTTCATAAAGGTAAAGGAAGGGGACGCCACGTAGCATTACTGCTTAAACAAAACATGTTTATTCCAACATGTTTTGATCCTCAAGTGATGGAATGAACACTTTTTTGTTTAAGCTGTTATACTCCATGGCATCCCCTTCCTATAGCTTTCTATATTGCCTATTACTGCTGGAAATGGAGCAGTAGGGAGGAGAGACTCAACTGCATACCTGGCAGTGAAGCATGCACTTTACATAGAACCTGTAAGCCCTCAACTCCCCTTATTAATGTACTTCTCTGAAATCTTTTCATTTCTAAGATTCGTATACGTAATTTCAAGAACTTCACCACATATTCCAAGAGGCCTTACCAGTGTTTTGTATTATCGTTGCTGTGTGACACTTTGCTACAACAAATTCTCTTATCTACTAGAACACTCAAATCTTTTTCGAACAGATTCACGCTGCACAGACCCATTTATAGTATAGGCAGCACCATGATTGCATTACCTTAGATTTATCAGCATTGGCTCTCAATTTTGAAAATCTGTCTAGATTTGCCTGCAATAATTATACCTGAAGTTTTCAATGCTTCACATACTGTTGTGTCATCAGTAACCACAGAGACTTAACTTTAAATACCCACAAGTCATTTATAAGCAGATTAAATAGAAGTGGCCCCAGTACAGATCCCTGTTGCTCCCCATCAGAACTTTAAACTACATAGATGAAGCTCCATTAACAACTACTATCTACCTGATCTATCAATCTATTCTCTGCCCATAAACAAATGTATTTTTTAAGGCCAATAGACCTTAGTTCATACACAAGTCCCTATGTGGTACAGTATTAAAGGGCATCTATAGTGGGAAACCTTTTTTTTTTCTTTCCATGTGTTGTATAATTCCGCCCAACCCTCAGAGTGTCTGTATTTTTTTAAGTTTCCCTCTCTGTCCTGAGATACACATAAAATAGAAGACGTGATTGCATTCCTCTACTCCTACTTGTACTGTCAATCAAATCCCTGTGACGTGATCCTCTTCCCTGCTCAAGTCCATCCCTCCTCCATGCTCTGTAATAAACATAGAGATAAGAACATTAGCAGGGGGAGAGATAAGGCTGCACTTGACATGCTTCTTCATAGCTTTCACTGATTGATGATGGGCCACAAAGAGAGAGCAGCAGTACATGGAGAGATCCATGTCTCCAGGACAACTTGTTTTCTATCGGCCACTGTGCGTGAGTGTGTTTTTCAGGATGTTGAACTTTTAACTCCTACTGCACATGATAAGCTTGTTGGTAAGCCGGACTAGAGACATGGAGGAGGTAACAGAAGGGAGGGGGAAGGGGGAGTGCTGCAGTGAGATCTGACACCATGGAAAAACAGTCACTGAAAGAGTTAGGAAAAAGGCAGCACAGAGTACATGAATTTAACTTTGCAATGGGCCAATGTGTTCTTTTCACCATAGATGCCCTTTAAAAGCCTTTGCCAACTCTTAGTATACCTCATCTATTGATTTGATTTCTTACTTCCTCATACAAACCATGCAAGTTTTGCTATTTCTTATGAACCCATGCTGGTTTCTACTTTATTTCTTTTTTTCTACTCTATTTTCGAGCTCGTTCACGCCTAGGTACCATGCACATTTTACTCGTGGATTCGATGCTCGCGTATAGGCTTTAATGGACACTTTATTCGTAGATTCGATGTTCGCGCCTAGATACCATGGATATTTTACTCGCAGATTTGATGCTCGTGTATAGGTTTTAATGGACACTTTACCGCGGATTCAATGCTCACGTTCGCGCCTAGATACCATGGACATTTTACTTGCGGATATGATGCTCGCATATAGGTTTTAATGGACCCTTTACTCGCAGATTTGATGCTCGCGTATAGGTATAATAGGCATTTTACTCGCACATTCAAACGGTCAAACATTCGATATTTATCAAAAGTCTGAAAATATTGAAAATCCGGGTCCGGGATAGTTCGAGAAGTCTGAATTTGTTCGAATTTGAATAGTTCGGCTCGAACTCTGGTTCGAGTTCGAGTTCTAGTCCATCTCTAGTTATAATGTTACAATTACCAGGCTGTGAATGAAAATCCTTTTTGAATATTGGTATTACATCAGCTTTTTCCTAATCTAAAGGCACATTTTCAGACAGAAATATGATAGAATTTTAAGAAATTTCAAAACTTGGAACTCATCGAAAATCAAATATTAGAGAATCAAAAATCAGATAGAAAGATCAATAAATTGTGTTGAAAATTGTAAACAAATATTCAAAAATTCTGATAAATAAATTCCAGTTCATTTGGGTTTGAATTATATTTTCTGAACTATAAGTTTTGTTGATCTCTATATAAAATTTATAGGACCTGTAGATGTATTTCATAAGGTCTAGATGCTTTAATGGTATTAACTTGGTCTAAAGTGAATATTCTTCTTTTAATTTTGAAAATTTCGTTTGTATGTGGATGTTTAAAGGTCTGGCTCTGTATCATTTGTTTACAGGAGGTGCATTTCCCGCATGATGTACATCCATCCTTTTTCCTTGGAAACCAAGTACTTTCATTCATATAACTAGCGGTGGGATCTGTTTTTACTAGAGTGTCTCTTAAGTTTCTGCCCCTACGAAAACTTATTGTTGGTTGTTGTGGTAGTGTTTTATTTAAACTTTCATCCGAGATTAGAGTTTTCCAATTGTTCTTGAGGCTATTTTTTATATAGCTACCCATGCTGTTATATTGTACACTGCAAAAAAATTTTGGTGTATCTTCTCTGTGAATAAGATCTGTTCCCACTTTGGATGTCTTATGATAAGCTTTTTCTAGAGCTATGTCCAGGATTCTTCTGGGATATCCTCTAGATAAGAATTTATGTGTCATTTCTTCAAGCTGTTGTTTGCACACTATGTCATTTGAATTGTTTCGTAGCACCCTGCAGTATTGGGAGATAGGTAAAGAATCTTTTAGAGTAGTTGGATGGCAGCTGGTGTAATGTAGAATTGTATTTCTATCTGTAATTTTAGTATATAGGGAATAGCATATTTTGTTACCTTGTAGACCTATACGTAGGTCCAAGAATTCAATTCCTGTTTTACTCTTCTTACAGGTCACTCTGATAGGGGTATCAAGTCCATTCAATCTGTTCACCATCTTGTCCAATTGTTGCTGGGACCCCTGCCAAACAATAAACATCCACATACAAACAAAATTTTCAAAATTAAATACCCTATCACATGTACTACTACACATGTAATTTATATGACAACATGCCCATGTGGATTGACATATATCGGCAAGACCGACCTAAGTTTGAGATTACGTATTGATGGCCACCGTTCGGCTATAAAGACAGCTATTAGGGACAATCAAAGCAACAAACCAGTGGCGAAACACTATTTACAAAAAAACCACCCTCCGGATAGTTTTAAATTCATTGGGATCGACCACATACCCCATCCAAGAAGAGGGGGAGATAGATCTAAACTTTTACTACAAAAGGAAACATATTGGATTAACAGACTGAACACCATTAGCCCATTGGGACTGAACGAGAACTGCTCTTACCGTTGTTTTCTAAACGACAGATAATTAGCATAAATTACTACAATGATTAATCATGAATTATTGTTATCACTATATTATTGGTGGCACTAGATTGCAGAAACTGGAGGCACCTGTTTAGATATGGTTTTAATTTTTAAGATCTTGTAATTTTAAAAAATTTTAAGATCTTATGATTAATATTTAACAAGTATTAGATCTAGACATGTAGTCACTTTTTAACAACACTTTTAACAACACCCTAAGAAAGAAACAGAAATAAGCACCATATCACTTTATTACGTGAGCACCTTAGATCCAAAAGGCACATATGCACTTTAATGAAAGGTTTTGTATTTTATATGCAGCTTCTCACAAGCTGGTTCAGCAAGAGTTAACTATGTTGTAACTCACAGGCAATTATGTAAATGCAATTAAGTTATCACCAGAAGAGTTAAATAGGCACTATCGGTGTGAACACTTAGCTTGAAAAAGGTCAGAAATCACGACCGAAACGTCGCTGTCTGCACTTTATATGTGTAAATAAAAGTTATTTGTTTGAATACTAAAGCAAAGTCCTCATGTGTGCACTGGATACTACCTACTATACTAAGAAGCTCTCATCAGTAGCACCAGGGCAAGTATTATATGTTCTGTGAGTGCCCAACTTTACTACATATATATGTATGCATATATATGTATACATATATATGTATGTATATATATATATATATATATATATATATAACACAAACGTATACAGCACTTCAGGATTTTTGATATGCAGTAAAACTTTATTCTGTTACATACTACCTGTAGCACAAAGTAGCAGCAACATTTCAGAGAATTGACCCCTTTCTCAAGCTGAACAGATAGCAATACACAAATAGATAAAACACATCCACATTTATATCTTGGAACAGGAAATGAGATCATTTCACTTTACAACTTCCCTTGTACACCTATTAACAACAATTCCCTTAGCCCAATTAACCCATGCAATAAGGTGGCAACTCCCTATACTATCTATGTATATGTAGCATCATCCATGGGGTAATAAATGAAACAAACCACATAACGCCTCTGAACCATAGAGGGGAAAAAATGGACTCATCAGCATATATTACAGGAACAAATACATATCATAATCTTTATTGAGACCCCATGGTGCCAGAGTATTCAGCTTATGCACCCACCAGACCTATCTCTGTTTCCGTCTCAATTCTCGATCTCCACCTCGAGGTGCTTTTGTCACCAATTCTAATGCCATGAATTTTAAATCTGACTCCCCATGTCCCATGGCTTTATAATGCTTGGACACAGGGAATTTTTCATCTCTAACACAATAGGCCTCCCTGGGGGTTGGGCAGGGTTTTTGTGGACCTTGGGCAGAGCATAAAGTGTAGGCGTGATAGGGTGATTAACCATGAGGTATTTTTTTAAATCATCTGATATTAGCCCACTACGTGACCCATCAGTAATCAATTTTTCAACTTTTCGTTTTATGTCCCATATGGGATCATGTTGTACCTCCAAATACACCTCCTTATCCGACAACTGTTGTAAGATCTCATTTCTATAATATTCCACATCCAATACAACTATGGAGTCCCCTTTATCGGAGGGCTTCACTATTATATCTGTGTGCTCTCTTAAGCTCTTCAGAGCTCCCAACTCCTCTTGGGTCAGATTGCTGTGTATGTGAGTGTCACTCAATTGTTGTACAATGTCATTAACCTCAGCTTTTACTTTATTAATGAAAACCTCCACCTCTGCATAGGTGGTAGGTGGTACAAATTTGCTACTACTCCAAATCCTCAAATCCTTAAGTGTAAACCCTCCACCCCTCTCTCCCAGGTGATAATACATAGGCTTGAGATGGAAATGGGTTTTAAGTCTCAGTCTCCTGAAAAAAAGTGTAGAGATCAATGTCAGTTTGGAATGAGTCTATTTTTTCTGTTGGGCAAAACCCCAATCCCTGTGAGAGAACAGATTTTTGTGGCTCTGTGAGAGATGACACTACATATACATAGATAGTAGAGGGAGTTGTCATCTGTATTGCATGGGTTAATTGGGCTAAGGGAATTGTTGTTAATAGGTGTACAAGGGAAGTTGTAAAGTGAAATTATCTCATTTCCTGTTCCAAGATATAAATGTGGGTGTGTTTTATCTATTTGTGTATTGCTATCTGTTCAGCCTGAGATAGGGGTCAATTCCCCGAAACGTTGCTGCTACTTTGTGCTACAGGTAGTATGTAACAGAATAAAGTTTTACTGCATTGGATGGCCTCTTCCCTCATTTTAAAAAGCTAAAGGGCTGGGGGGAAGTGAGAGAGCCTGTTATATGGATCCAGTGTGAGAAATGCAAGTTTGCCAATCGTAATTGAAGTAAAAGAAATTTAAAAAGGTTAGAAGTTAGGACCTTCCAGACTGGGGTTACCTTGACGTGGTTGGAAGGCTTTTCATTCATGTGATCACAGTAATGTATACTAAAACCCCTTTGTTTATAAAGTATGCCAGTGTGCAGATAATATGATATTGTATGGGGCCTAGAAATGTGCATTGATTATCTTTTCTATGTTTGTATAAATGTTTGACCAGATCAGTAGCACTTCCGCTAAATGTAGTTATAAATTAGCCTAATTGGAGTGCTTCCACAATCCTTGTATTGTATGTATATTATATGATCCAGTGCACTCACAGTTTTTCTTAGTGCAAATGGTTTATTAATACATCAGGTGCAGGAAACGTTTCGGTACCTTCCTAGGTCCTTTTAACAAGCCAAATAACAACAGTGTATCCTGGGATTCACAATTTAAAACATAACCACACCTTCATTAGTGACTTTATCAAATTACATACATGCAAATTTAAAGTTCTAATGCTCATTAGGTGCTGTAACTTCTACCTTCTAGATATTTTTCTAAAAATATTTTGAAATTGCTATACTGCCACATAAAAATTGGTAAGTTCAAAAACAACAAGCGGCCATTAAAACGTTGTGTCTTATTAAGATTACTACAAAGTATTAGTGTCTTATTCAGATTACTACAAAGTATTAAGTATTAAGTGTAAAAAAGCGATGTGTGTTTTAAAAAATGGAACATTGGTATACAACAGACTCAAATTTGAGTATTTAAGACAATTAATAATATCAATGAAGATCATTAGTCTATCTTTATACTACCTTCTACATTTAAATCTTAGGAAACAATCGGAAATATAGACTATGGTGTCCTATCCAGAGGCGTTTAACCATCCAACCCATAAATTACTAATAAATTATCAAACATACAGCTTTACAATTATTATCTTTCATTTAAGAAGCATCTTAGAAAAAATTATTCATTTAGTCCTAAGGGTGTAATAGTTTGTAATTTGTTGACCCAGAAAACCTCTCTTTGTGATAACAGTTTTGCCCTATCACCCCCCCTCTTAGGGATAGAGATATGGTATATACCAATGAATCTTAAGGTAGATATATCGTGTTTAAATTCCAGGAAATGATTGGCAACTGATTTAAAGGTTTTGTTGTCATGGAATGGTGTCTTAATAGTTGATCTGTGATCACTCATTAGTATCAAAGTTAGTTCAGTTTTTCCTACATATGTGAGATTACACGGGCATGTGATGAGATAAATAACATGAGTGGTTGTGCAGGTAATGTAGTGCTTGATTGAGAATTCCTCCCCTCTACTTGAATAGAATTTTTGCCCCGGAGTCATGGCCCTGCATGGTGTGAATTTGTAGCACTCTTTTGCATCAACCAAGTTGGTGATGGATTGTATGAATCAACCGGATCAGTCTTTACCAGCATGTCTCTCAAGTTACGTCCCCTCCTAAAGCCCACTATGGATTTGTGTGGCAGTGATGCTTTTCATTTCTCATCTGCGCAAAGAGTGTTCCAATTTTTAATCAGATCCCTTTGGGTGTTGTTTCCTTGTGTGGAATAGGCAATGCTGCATATAAATCTATTTTCTACTATTTGTGTTATAGGGCCTGTGTTGTCTGTCTTAGACAGGTGCCTCTATATGCCATTTATTTGTAGATTAAAAACAACCTTTCTCATGGGAAATTACATAACCACTCATTTATACATCATATTAAACAATAAAATAGCGCACCCCTTACTGTAAAATATAAGGATACAAGAAATCACAAAACTTGATTTTATTAAATGCCATAGCAATGTGGTCATATAATTGTTATAAGGGTAACTGTGGTCTCTGCGCAAGTTTCCCCCATTTAAAAAAACATCATAACTAGGATTATGTCTCTAGCTTCTGTGGATCTTAAGGTATAGACTTGTAAAATTAAAGTTCCTTGTCTGTATTGACTGTCTGAGTCTCTGACAGTCACATGATGTGCTGTGTAAGAAACCCCCCACCCTCCCAAAAATATATCTTTTCTGAAGCTAGTTATAGACCTGAAACCATTATCTTTCCTTTCCTCAAAAAGCAAAACCTATACCAGATCAGCACCTCATTACACCAAAAATCATCTGCACTTTATTTATTATTAGAATTTTATTTTTCTTTAACTTCTGCGGGAGGTGGCAATTCTGCTCTTTTACATATATCAAACAGAGCCTCTTTCCCCTGTGCCAAGCTGCTTCATAATCATGTCTACTTAACAAATTGTAGATTATACAGTAACTGTAGCTATTGGTTATCGGGAAATGTAATCTTATTTACAAAAAAATAAGCATGAGAAAGAGAGAATGGTTTATGCCTAATGTAATACAGCGTGCAGATCAATAACTATTGTTTTGCTCTGAAAGCAGGTATGATTCAAAAACCGGACTCATCTCTAAAGTGCATAGTGGCAACTTACTGAAGGTTATTTCATGAATTTCCTTCTGAGCTGCCAGGTCTCCATCACCAACACTCCCCTTCAATAAGAGTTTAACCATTATGGAAACCTGACAGTTTTGAAAATAGAAAGCCATAAAGTGAATTACAATATATTGCTTATCAAATAAAGAAAATGAAATTAATAAATGTTTTTAATGTGTAAATTAAATAACATATCCAGAGGCACAGCAGTTCTCATTGAATTGATAAAAAGGTTCATATATGTATTGAATGCACCCTTTCGGCATGCCCATCTCACCTACAGTAAAGTTTATACATAAGACTAGGAACCCTTCTCCCCCAAACCCTGAGATTCCAATACTTTAATACCCTATGAGCTCTTTGCCACCATAAGTAATTGGCAGTGACTGACAATTAGTGACAGCAGCTACAGCAGACAGCAGCTACCTGGAAGGACTGAGTAAAAAATGGCTGGTGGAAAAGCATTAAACAATCAATAGAGCATAATAATGACAGTCATCAGTAAGTAAAAAAAAATATTGATCAACAGTGACATTCCTCCAAATTTTATTAAAAACTGGTCAGTAGAAATGAAATCCGGTTCCAAATTGGTACTTCTGGATCCAAAGTTCCATTTGGAACCATTTGAAACCGCTCGAAAATAGCTTGTGTAAATGAAGTTCGTTTTAATACATTTTTGGTGATATGACTAGAACATGTTCCCCTGACTATTTCTCAGATGCCTGAGTCTGTATGGTTCAGTGGCATAACTAGGAATCACTGGGGCCCCCAGCAAAACTATGATGGGGCCCATATCCCTGCTCAATCCACAGTGGTTTCTGGGAGAAGGTTATATCTCTCATAATAAAAATAAGAAGATGGGGCCGCCCTGTGGTTGCTCCCCCTGCTCCTCTCTAATTACGGTATGGTTGTAGGTGACTGTTTTTCTCTCTTAGATAGGTGTTGTCAGGTTTGAATCATTGAGGAGGTTGGTCTTTTTTCCAAACATTAAAATCTAAAATGGCATTGTATAAGTCATTAATACAGCTTACTCAGCAACGTGTATTTTATTGCAATGGAATGATGTTTTCTTTAAAGGTGAGTATGACCATTTTGCTCTGTTGTGCAATCACAGACGCCTTTTCCATGGATTTATTTTTCTCTTAAACCCATGCAGGCTTTTAACAGCATTTAAAAAGGGGAAAGAACATCAATTGAAGCATCTCGCTTTTGTGCATTACACATTCTTGGCACTTCACACGCTGTACTCTACCACAAGTTGCTATTAGGAAAAAAAAAGAGATTTATTTATTTACATTTTCAGCCTCATTAAAGAATCAGCTAGTGAGGACAAATCATTCTTATTTGTTAGTCTTTAGTAGTGTAACATTAATATTGGTAATTGTAAAGAACCATGGTGTGTAATAGCTTCTTAATGATATGCCCTAAGCACCATACTTGGAATAATCATAGTTCTTACAAACTTGCTGTTCGTACAGCATGATAGTCATGTCAGCAAATCTTTAAACTCTCATTGTGCCGTTTAGACTGTAAATACTCCCCAGAGTTAATGTACACAGAAACATTTTTAAACTAGTCCAACTCAATATGTAATCTTCAAATTTAATATGACTTAGGAGATTTTATCCACAGAGAACTGAAAAAATGCAACCCGGACAATTTGTATGTTCTATTTATTTCTGCAAAGCAAAATGCAAAATACAATATTTGCAAAAAAAAAAAGGAAGATGTACATGTTTGATGCCCTTAGCAGAACGCCTGAGGTTTATGTTGGCAACTATTGCCTGAGGAGACATAATGAAACTAAGAGAGTCTCGGTTAATTGGTGTAGTGAGAGAAAAGCATTGCTGTCTCAATATTTACACTTACAATATTAACTTATTTGCTCTCTCACAGGCACTTCTGCACAGGGGAAAATCATATAAATTTTATACTTCTTTCAAACATTTGGTTACGCTAGACAATGCTGTAGCTATATTTATCATGGAACCAACATCGCAGTATCAGACATTCCATTTTTAGAGTGTATGTCCACCCCCTAACTAAAGATTACACATACATAGATCACCCTCCAAACCAGGTGTGCCCCTACCATGAAGCAAGTTGAAACATTTGCTCAGGGTGCACCCCTGCGGAACACTTAAAAGGCGGCAGTTAAAAAAATCTCCTTTTTGCAATACCGCATTTCAGCACCAGTCCACCAATCAGTCAGCCCTCCAGTTCACTAGTCAGTGTTAGTCAGCCCACCATACCCACCCTCACAAGTGTCGCCTATGTTCCCTGATGAAGCCACACCCATTTACATGCCGCCCCCCCATCTGCCGATAGGCAGCATTTAAAAGTTGTTCCAGGTATCAAAAACCATTGGAACACCCCTGCTCCAAACCCCAAAACTTAACTAGTTAATAAGCTCTTACCTGTAACACTGGTTGTCAGTCCAATGCCCATCTCCCCATCTCTCTGCTTACTTGTTCTTCTGAGTAGCGGCAATCAGACATGGCTGGGACAGCTGACGTCAACCTTTTAGGAATGGTATAGGTAAGTAGGGTACCTCTAGATGTCCAACCTTGTTGGCCACCTCACTGCCACACATATAGTCCAATAATGCAAAAGAAGAAAAGGCTGTCCAATCGTCTCAGGTAGTTTTCAACATAGGGGGAATCCCTTCTTTTTTAGAGCAAAAAGTACAACACACAACATTTCATTCAGCTCAGTGGCCTTTATCAAGCGTTGATAAAGGCCACTGTGCCAAAAGATTGTGCGTTGTACTTGTATTTTTGCACTAATAAAAAAGGGATTTCCCCTATGTTGAAAACTACCTGAGATGATTGGACAGCCTTTTCTTCTTCTGCACTTTTTAGGAATGGTAACATTGGGCTGCCTAATGGGTACATTTTAAGAGTTTTTTTAATTGTTGTGGTATTGAAGTTTTAGGGGGTGGGGTTACTGCTTATGTATATTTTTTTAGCTAAGGGTGGAATGCTCTTTTTAAAGAAGAATTAAAGCTACAATATAAATAAGCCTGATTGGATTCTATAATTCCTAACTAGGAATGGACTAGAACTCTCCGAGTTCGGACTAACTCAAACTATTCGAACTAGTATGTTTTTCAGACTCGCGGCTGTATTTTCGATTATTTTTACTAACCCTAGAATGTACCATTTGTTTTTGCTAACCCTCAAATGTACCGTTCGCTAACCCAGGAAGGATCATTCGTTCGTTCAATAATCCTCAAATGTACCGTTCACTAACCCTAGGAACGATCGTTCGTTCCTTTTCTCAAGCTCTCAAATGTACCGTTTGCTAACCCTAGGAAGGATTGTTCGTTCATTCGATAATCTTCAAATGTACCATTCGCTAACCCAGGAAGGATTGTTCGTTCATTCGATAATCTTCAAATGTACCATTCGCTAACCCAGGAAGGATTGTTCGTTCATTCGATAATCCTCAAAAGTACCGTTGAATGTAGCTTGCGCAAAACCCGACAATTGCCCGTCTGTCTTCAGGAAGTGTTTTAACAAGTTTTGGTTACATGTTACCCAGACCATTTCCCAGGTGCCACAGCCATTTACAGTAAGTTACCATTGTCAGTTTAGCTGTAAATTACTCAGACTTTACGAACTATCACTCCCCCATAGACTTAAATGGCTCCGAATTCGAACTTTCGAACTTTCTCTGAAGTTCGAAAGTTTGAAAACTGACCAAACATTATATAGTTTGGTCATCTCTATTCCTAAAGGGCAAATCTTACATATGAAATGACTGATATTGTGGAGAACCACCCAAAATTTTGCAGGCTTATGAAATTTCCGGATTTCTGCAGCATTCTTTCCTTGAGTGTACAGTATCTATTGGTTCTTATAATGTCACAGATGGGAGATCTTCTTTGACCTCTTTTGAAGCAGCCGTCAGTCAAAGCCAAGATGCAATGTCTTATGGCCTCTTCCCAAATCTACTCTGCTGATATGCAAGCTCTTAACAAGCTCATTAAGTAAGCAGATAAGATGTGGACCTACAATATTGGAGCTGGTGAGGTTTAAGAAGAAGTCCTTCAGGCTGCGAAATCCTGGAAACTGGTAAGTATTGAGAGATTTAGTTTTGGGGGGTCCTCGTTATTAATATGTAAGATGGTGAACATGTCCTTAAATGGGGAAGTTCAGTGCAAATACATGTACTTTTCAGAAAAAAATAGCAGTATTTTTTTTATCCCAGTAACCTTAATATGCTAAATCAGCATTTTGTCTGTGTATAAATAATTGCAACCTAAATACTGACTTCCTGTTTGGACCCCTAATAGAGACCGTTATGGTCTTGCCCTTGACCCAGCGCCTGTTTTGATTCAGTTGCTCAGTAGAGATCTGAGCATCTTTGACCCATCCAACAGCCAATCAGTAGAAATTACTGTTAGGAACATTCCAAGGATGTGGTGCATCCTGGGAAGAAGAAGGAACATTGGAACCTGAAATGTCAGCTCACTAATGTCAACAACAGGGAACAGCAAAGGGTATGAAATCCACAGATTTTTCAAAATGGGAGAGAATATGTAGAATAACTATGCATAAAGTATGTATTACACAAACTAACAATTTAACAAATATTGATCATTTCCACTGAACTGTCCCTTTAAAACAGAATGTTTTTCCACAATGCTGCCAATTTTAGAGGTAAGACACAGGTATCTTTTAGTTATGAATTACATAATCCATTCAAGAGTATTTGTATTTAAGCTTTAGTTATGTTTTAAAAATGTGTTAATACCCTATATACTCGAGTATAAGCTGACCCAAGTATAAGCCAAGGGTTGAAATTATGACCACTACTGCCTTCTAATTCTGTATTTTTTGTTTTGAGGCTTTAGTTGCCCTTTAAATGGACAGCAGAATTCCCATACAGTAGTCCCATACAGTAATAGCCAAATCCAGAAAGTCGATAGTAGAGATTTATTGCATATGCATATAAACACACATGCTGGTCACTCAACTGGCTAGTGAGTAACCAAAATAGCGTGTACAGACCCCTTTCTTATATGCAATCTTGACGAGAAACATATGTAACCCATTTTTGACTAGAGATTCAAGGGGCCCATGTTACAAATACATCCTATATTCATGCAACGTCTACACAGTCATTGCATAATGTATGTGGTTTTCTTACAAGGCTAAAACACACATAACTCATTCATTAATTATGAAACAAATATTCCATATTAGTACAAAGGCAGACAGATAGCAAGTAAAATACAATGGGTTTTATTTAATAACAGGTGCATGCGCTTTTAAAGATAACGTACAGAGTAAATCAAAGTTCAGTCCATTGCAAAGCTGTACCTTTAAATCACACACTATGTTACTCTTAGTTTTCTAAGCCATTGGCAAAGCTTACCTTTCCCACTTTACTTGCTGGCTCTTTGTTCTCACCTGTAATCTCATTCAATCCACTTGCTTGCAAGGCAGTCCTGACTGGATGTGATTTCCATGTAGTCAGTCAGGACTGCCTTGCTAGCTGCACACTACACTAAAAGTAATTCAATAAGGTTTAAAGGGCTAACACTGTGGCAAACTAATGTTTGGTGCATTGAGCAGCATTCATCTATGTGTGACTATTTATGTGGTTAATCTTTTGAAATGTTCCTGTGAACTTCCTTGTATACTTCAAATAAAGTGTTTTTCTTTTCCACAAGTTTTATTTTTTTTGCGGGCATAAATTTTAGGTGAGTGTGGTGAATTATGTTTTCTGGGGGACATTGTGTATCAATAATTTGTTTTGGTCGATTGCAGTGCTTTTAAATGTAGGGGTTATTGTTGTGCAACATAGTCACTATTAAGGGAATATTGCAAAATGTCCATATTTTGGGGCAACTTATGTTTGGGCATTTACCCTAAAAAAATACAGTAATTTCATGTTTGAAAAGTTAAGTGGAAGTTAATATTATAAACTTTAGAGTTGAAGGATAAGTTAATATGATACACTGTATCATATTAACTTACCCTTTAATGTTAAAATGTATCATACTAACTTTCCATTTAATTTTAGAGCATATCATATTTACTTCCCCTTCCGTGTTCCAGTTCACATTTTACTTTAAAGGACAACAGTATCAAAAAAATAACATTGCCCCCATTACATGTCCACACTTCCCGCCTCCTAGACGGCCCAGGGCCACCGTTAACATATCACTTGTCATTGGCTGGTGGGAATGTCTGTTACAACCTCTCTCCTCCTCCTCTGCCATCAAACAAACTTGAACTGTTCGGTTGCTAGGATGTACAGCCTACATAATCAAGCAGATCAAGGGTAGGTGGAGGAGTGTTTTCTCACATGCTAGCTCTGAGTGACAGTTAGTGGCAGACAGAATTGTTATGCCCCCTTCACAGCATGGCTAATTCAAGGCAGAGAGAAACTCAAATGGGGAGGGCTGCACACCTTTACTCTTTTGAAATCAGTTTTTAAAAAAAATGCATTGAGGCAATACAGTTATCCTTTAAGGGTAATATAGAGCTAGCAGGGCAGTCCTGACTAAATGAAAATCACCTCCAGCAAGTCTTACAGGAGTAATGGACTGAACAAGATTACAGTGGAGGAGGGAGAGGCAGAAAGTAAAGTGGGAAAAGTAAGATTTGCCAATGGCTTAGAAAAATAAGAGTAACGTATGATTTAAAGGTACATCTTTGCAATGGACTAAACTTTGATTTACCCTGTGCATTCCCTTTAATCTGCTGCAGTAATACATTTTCTTACTGCAGTAGACCAGTAAAAAGGTAATATCTGATTGGTGGGTGTAAATAAATATCATAGACAAATGTGTGCAGCTCTCAATTAAAAAAACTTTATTTTATATTAAAAGTACTAGAAGAAATGGGCAAGTTTGTATTAAAAAAAACCTGACAAACATTAAATGGTAATGTAAAACAAAATTGTGGAACTAAAAACAATTGCATACATGTTCATGTTTCTGTTATGTTATGCATTAGTGACAACTTTCATCAAGGATTAAGATGTAGCTTACTAGGGGGACAATATTTCAAGTTGTCCTTGTTGTGAAGGCTTTTCCAAGAAGGGGATTATCACAAATTTGAGCATTAGTGGCTATAAAATGTATTTTTGTATTTATGGTTAATGTTGGTTTTGGGGTAAGATAGTTTGTTACTTCTTTTATTTTTATTTTTTTTTTGTTATATGCTACATTATTTATTTGTATATATCTATATATATATATATATATATATGTAATTTATCACTGCTAACCAGCCATATTAGTGTAAAATCCATGCATCGCAATGCAGGAT
The DNA here is from genome assembly GCA_019447015.1 of Hymenochirus boettgeri. Taxonomy (NCBI): domain Eukaryota; kingdom Metazoa; phylum Chordata; class Amphibia; order Anura; family Pipidae; genus Hymenochirus; species Hymenochirus boettgeri. Next base: position 93,690,490 of record CM033472.1, on the reverse strand, counting down.
GCTGTATGTAATATAGGCAGCATCCTGCATTGCGGGATTTAAAAAAGTAAGAAGGGTGCCTATGCAAATAACATAGCTTTTATGTGTCCGGACTGACAGGGTTATTCAATAAAAGTTCTTATCGTTCAAAATGGTGCTAATTTTGCCCCAACCAATCAGATGTTAGCTTTCAAATGTTAAATAAGATCTGATTGGTTGAGTCAAAATTAGCACCATTTTAAAAGATAAGAACTTTTATTGAATTTCCCTTTTTGTAAAATGTATAATTTCAAAGCTTGTGCTATGACAGCTCTGTGCATTTTCTCTTTCCTTTTTTTAATGGCTGTATTCTATGTCAAAATACTTGTTGGGAGTAGAGCAAAGTGCATTATGTTTAAAAAAGCATAACCATTATTCTGGTTGCTTGCTTATCATTCCCATGTTTTTGAATATTCACATTTTTGGCTATGTCTGAACCTTATCCCATGCTTTAAATGTGTATATGAATATTAAGTCTCTTATAAAACCTTTTTGTACAAGAGCAAATGTTTCTAATTCAGCAAAATTGAAACTAGGTTACTGGTGCTACCCAGGGGAACATCACATGAGAGGTCATCATGCTCATCGGTGTGTATCACATATAGCACATTTTTCAATCTATTGAATATCAGGTCGGTACTAGAAGACATTTGCATGACTATGGATCTTGATAAGAGGGTCATGGCTATAAAAGTATACTATGGAATTCATTTTGAAATGTATGGTATTAATGTGTACATTCTTCTAGATCTACATCATTGGACTGACCCACATTTTGCCTACCCTTCACCAGATTTCAGTAAAACAATTTAACGATTGACAGTAATACTGACATGTTAGTTTGTGTTTATTGTTAATTAACAATTTTAAGCTACAGTAGGAATACATGTTACATAAATCTCATTTGCAGTGATTGGCAGTTACAAAGCAGCCTGTTCTGAATTATGGAGAGGGGATGAGGTTCAATTGGGTGACCTCCTAGAGCACAGGGGCACAATGCCTGTCACTCCCTGGCATCAGTAACTGATCTGGCAGGACAGATCCTTTAAAGGACAATTATACTTACCTCCTTCCTGCTCCTCTTCTTCTATGTATGCTTTGCACCCAGAGTTTGCACCCTAAACCACTAGGTCCTCACCGCTGGTCTCTGTAGTTACACTGACATACTTCTGCTTCCGTGATGCATCCAATAGGAAGACACTCTCCTTACAGAGCATGTCTTCTTATTGGGCTTGTCACCGGCGGAGAGGGGGTCGGAGCTTACCAGGTAGGGAGAGGAGCAGGTCTAAGTAAGTAGATCAGTATAACTACAAAGAGCTCAGGCAGTTTAGGTCCTCCACTCTGGGTACAAAGCAAAGATATAAGAAGAGAAGCAGGGAGAAGGTAAGTATAATTGTCCTTTAACAATGATGTCCAACAGCTATACACATGCTAGCCATCATCATTTTTCCACTTGTCTGCTAAATGGCAAATAAAGACTACAGTCAAGTAATTTTTTTGTCATCTTCCAAAATGACTGAACATAAAGTGGGAAAGATTCAGTATTACCATACGGTAAGGTTAGAATTGGTTAGAACTTTTCTCTTACAGTATGTAGCGTTGTGATGACAGCTTCTATCCTGAAAAATGTAACAGAAACTTATAATAAATAATGCTAAAAAAAGATACTTATTTCATGATAGGATAAAGTCATTGAACATAATAAGATGTAACAATGCTATATTCTTGTAAAATGGAATTACTGGAACAGAAAATTATCTCTGTGATATAGTGATGGTAACAGACTGCAAGTAAAATGGATGCGCATAATGCAGAACACCAAATTTATGCAAAATGAATGTTTGTGTTTTGATATTTTACCATGGCATAGTTTTTTACATATCTTATGATAGTTTATCAATAATTTCAAATATTCTAACCTTAAAAAACAGCTTATTTGTATTTAAACTTAGCATGAAGAGTTGTTCAATTTTACAGGTCTTTTTTAAAAAACAAAAATAATATTTTATTTTTGTGCAAGTTAGCAACTCCCACAATCCATTCTGATTTTCCTCTACTGGTGTAAGAGTGTATCTAGGAGAATACTGGGAATAATGGTCCAATGACATCTGCAGTAGTGTTGGCCAAATTTGTTGAGAAACAAAATCAGTTCAGAGTATAAAAATGAATAATGAGAATTTTTAGTCAAGTCCTGTTTCTCAGTAATGCAAAAAAAGGAATTGTACAGAATGCCTTCCCATGGGTCCCCCAAATAACCAGCGGTTAGAATTTGAATACTTAATCAGTGCTTTAGGCTGGGTATACACTACTAGTGAGTGCTTGTCCGGGACAAACCTCTGTCAGTCATGACAATAGTGGCTGATTGTGCTGCCCCATAGGAAACTGCACAATCACCCGTAATTTACCAACAGGCTTGTTTCTCCGATCTATGCATTCACGGTCCTTTGACGATTGTTAAAGGGAGGGTAAATCCACGATGATGATCGTAAATCTACAACCGTGATCGTAGATTTATAATCCCCATATAATACCATTGAGGTAGTTTACTACTGCATGGTATTCTACACTTGAATGTTCCTTAATTAACAAATGTTCAGCATCAAAGCTACAATCGCGGGCTTACTGATAACGTGTGGTATCGCATATTGGCGATATTTTATAAATATGGCCCTAAGAGGCACCATGGATGGTTACTGCACAGTCAGGTACCCTAAACTAGCAGTTTATATCTACACATCATTTTTAAAAATGTATTTACTGAAAGTCTGGGGTCAGTGCTTTCGTGCTCCAAAACCACCATGAACTGTGTGGTGGTCTAGACCATCTTCCCACCTCAGTTTTCCAGCTGCAACCACTAAGAGGGGATCCATAGAGCCTCCCTTTGCCAGAAGGCTTCAAAAGGCTCACCAATACTACTTTCTCATTTGATCTTCAGCTGCCAGCAGGGAGACTCCAGGCAGAGCTTTATTAGGAAAGCTGAGATTCTAAAAAGGACCCAGCCTGTCCCACCAGACATGCCAGCATAACTGCTGAGCTAATACTATGCTGTAACTCAGAACTCTCACTTTTATAGTATCTCCCAAACACACCTCCAAAGTCTGATTGGTCTAGATACAATCTTAAAGCTGATTGGATCTTGGACCAATCAGCTTTTGGAGGTGGGTTTAAGAGTCACTACAAATAGTGATTGTTCAATAAGAAGAGCTAGTTTTAGTTTTGCAGTTCATCTGAAATGTTATGTCTTTGTACTAAGGCATGTACTGGGATATAAGCTGATGAGTGATTCTGACTGGGTCGTTCAGATGGTTCTCAGTTTAGTTCTCAGTATTTGTCAATATATAAAAGTTTGCTATCCCAACTAAGTACTCAACAGGTGATCTGAGTAATAACACTTTTGATGTATTGGAATATCTGCTCCCAATATTTTACAAGAAATAATCTCTAGTAATAAAGCATAGGGAGATGATTTAAAAACTGTCTATAGAGCAACATGTCAATCAAAGGGATTTCAGAAACACATACAGCAAAGCGGAGTCTGAATAAGTGCAAAATCAACCAGTCTGCAATAAATGCAGCCCTGCTTACAACAGTTGTGTCCTTCTGTCGCCAGATAATCTTGTATCTCTCTTGAATAGAGATAGCCAAAAAACATAAGTTTGGTTCTGTTTTTCAGATTTAGGGATCTCGGTAAAAACCTAAATATCTGAAAACGGAATGTACTTTCGGTACTTTTCTATGTACAAACATAGAAAAGATAATCAATGCACATTCCTAGGCCCCATACAATATCATATTATCTGCACACTGGCATACTTTATAAACAAAGGGGTTTTAGTATACATTACTGTGATCACATGAATGAAAAGCCTTCCAACCACGTCAAGGTAACCCCAGTCTGGAAGGTCCTAACATCTAACCTTTTCAATTTCTTTTACTTCAATTACGATTAGCAAACTTTTGCATTTTTCATTCTTACACACTGGATCCATATAACAGCCTGTTATATGGATCCTGTGGTAATAGCACCCCCAACACGCCCCTTTAATGGGAGGTCCTCTGGCTTTAATATAAAGCACTGGATGGCCTCTTCCCTCATTTTAAAAAGCCTAAGGGGCTGAGGGGGAAGGGAGAGAGCCTGTTATATGGATCCAGTGTGTAAGAATGAGAAATGCAAAAGTTTGCTAATCGTAATTGAAGTAAAAGAAATTGAAAAGGTTAGACGTTAGGACCTTCCAGACTGGGGTTACCTTGACGTGGTTGGAAGGCTTTTCATTCATGTGATCACAGTAATGTATACTAAAACCCCTTTGTTTATAAAGTATGCCAGTGTGCAGATAATATGATATTGTATGGGGCCTAGGAATGTGCATTGATTATCTTTTCTATGTTTGTATAAATGTTTTGACCAGATCAGTAGCACTTCTGCTAAATGTAGTTGTAAATTAGCCTAATTGGAGTGCTTCCACAATTCTTGTATTGTACCTAATGTACAAGGTTATTTCCATTAACCCTCGAAAATAATCTCAACCGTTTAATAACACTCAATAATAAGTTCAGATATTACGTTTGAGTTTCTGATCATATTTTCGAGTGTTATCGAACGTTCAGGGTGATTTTCGAGGGTTACTGAAAATAACCTTGTACATTTAGTAACCCTTGAAAAGTCCTGAAATCCGAACGGTCATCTGCCTGGTTTTGGAAGGAACATTCATATTTCGGAACTGAGGGGTTCTGTGTTGGATCGGGGTGCCATCTCTAGTCTTAAAATATTGTTGTTATATATGTGAGCATTTATTGATAAAAGCCATTATCAATAATTCCTCTTCAGGAACTGGTTTGCAGCTTAAATTTGTCTTACTATACAGTGTGTTGGGATATTGGACTTCCCTTTAAGATATTTGCACCAGTGCTTTTAAAGGAACATGATTGTAGGTGCTACTTGCACACAACAATATCAGATCATGTAGTTCTATTGACTGTAGAAGAAGGGAAAGGGTTATTGTAAAACCTCAGAATCCCAGATGGGAGTTGCAAATCAATTGTTTGCATGTTTAACTGATTCTGCATGTTTAATTAATAAATAGAGCAAGGGCTTTTTTTAACCATTATGCAAAACCCTTCTGATTGGTGGACGTATGTCCATACACTACAACACACTGCCCACTATAGGAGGAGAGGAATCAATTGCTGCACCTATAAGAAACATAAAAAAGAAAATAATAATAACTGCTCCAAAAAAATAATTAAAGTATATGGCAAAAGTACACAGGATAGAGATTTCTGCAAATTTACTTTAAGCCATTTTGGCACAGTAAATTCCCTTTAAAGCATGATGATAACTTGAAGGTAACAAGTCAGAATCAGCTGAGCGACTGCCAGTGAATAAACATATGCATAGAATTTAATGCAGAACTTTGTTGTGTGATGTGCAATGTGTGCCCCTGGTTCAAAGACAGGCTAGATGTAAATGAGCACAGCACTGACTTCAGTAACATGGTCTTTAAATAAAAGATGTGATTATGTGCAAGGTTTCAATGATTTATTAATAAAACTGTTGATGGTTTAGGTGCTTTATATATATATTTTAATTCCATCCAAATAAATATTATTCTTTTATTCTAAATATCTACATCCTCCCTCTTTTTAGGGACACCCACTGTTTTAAATATATGTATGGGTGCATATAGGAACAACACTTGGCGAGTCTGAAAAAGTTTGATTACCTTTATACAGTATACGTATTAAACCTTTAACAAAGAAACCTAAACAGAGATGTGTGTTGGGCTAAAAATATAATAAAGCTAAGCTTTTATTTAAAAGGCAAAATAAGCCTTAACTCACATTAACTCACAAAAAAACTTTAGTGGTCTGAGTGCCCACAGACCCTTTGTGGAATGATTTCCTACCCATAAATAATTAAACAGTACAAAGAACAAAAAAAGGCAGTAACTCACTGCTCGTTAATATTGGCTCGGGTGCAAACAGCTCATAACTAGTCACTTGGGCTCAACAGGAATATATCTGAAAAAAATCAAAGAAGCATGCACACAGAACGGAAACGAAATCATCAATTAGATAAAAACGTCCTTTATTGAAACATCTCTAAACACACAGACCCAGAGGATCCTCTGATGTATTTCATGACTCTATGGCAGGGATTCTGAAACGGTGTGCTTCCACATGTTTGATAACTACAACTCCCAGCATTCTTAAGGTTCCATCTTTAGTTGAGGAATGATGGGAGATCCCTTCTCTAGGGCACTTAATCATAGGTAAAATTTCCACATGCTTAAATTGCTAAACATTAATGCAATGTCTAGAGCCAGCAACTCAACAAATCTTTTTGTTTATGAACAGTCTATATATTGGCTATAACAAATAACTCTACTCATTTAGTAACTATATTATGATGATAAAATATGGATATTTCAGTTGTTTGAAACTGAATCTGTCCAACCAAAGATGTGTTTTTGTTTCGTAAACACAAGAACAAGCATTCAAAAAAGGAAGCAAAGGCGTGAACAATTAGGAATACATAGGATATATTGCAAATTCTAACTGGATGTCTTTCAATGGAAGGTAAAAATGATAAATGACCCTAATATTTGTTACATATTTTGCATTTGTAGATAAATGATACATAACACCCCCTTTCTGCAAAAACTGTCTAATAGGCATTCACAATAAAAATGTGTTGTTGCTCATATCCTTAAACGCTTACTTCTCCTAACAAATATTTTGTACAAGTGACAAAGTCATTTTTCATTTTCTTTTGATCATTATATTGCTACATTCCCCATTGCAGAGGAGCATTTACATATAACCTACTTACACTTTATATTCCACCGCAAATTTACAGTTACAATTTATATGAAGCCCAGGTTTCTACTAGATTCACTTAAGAGCTCATTTGCATTTGTCATATATATTAATTACTGCTTGACACTCATAGTGCTGGAGGAATAAAAGACATTATTCTCTGTGATAAAGCAGGCAAGCACTTAAACATGTAGAAGATATTACAGTTTGATTAGAATCAATGTTGCATAAGGAATAAGATATATATTGATTTCACTAAATTATCAGCAGACATTCACTATTTTCAGACCATTCAAACTTTTCTTGTTAATGTATTAATAATTTAAGTCTGTCAAGGTAGCTGTAAAATGCTGCAAAGTTTTTTTTCTTCTCTGTAGATTTACAAAGCTTTATAATCAGTCTGATCAGTCTGTGTGTCTGTGAATGTAAAGTCATATCTGAATGGAACCCCTTTAAGGCATGTGGTGTAGTAATAAAATACAATGCTCTAATTGATTTCAGAAAAGATTATGGATCACCAATGAAAAAAAGACAGGCGTCTGGAAGGAATAAAGCCCTACTCATTTGTGTAATGGCCTCACACACGTGAAATACTTTAGGGAGCATGGAGGATTCTAAAAATGATACATCCACATTAAATCATAAAGAACTAAGAAGACCCTTTGTTATCAAGGGAATTTAAGGGTTTCTCCAACTTTCTTTTTTACAGATTTCATAGGTTATGACTAGCTGTCTGTCAATCAAAAAAGGTCTGTAACAATTGTTTCACATCTCAGACTTCTATCAGCATAATCCTAATCGATGCAGACTCTGTATAAAGAAGCGGAGTTGTAAAAACTTGGGAGTGCAGTCATGTTTATTTAATGATTATGTAATGCTTATTTATAGCATTGTAATAGGCAGTAACGCTTTTCGGATTTATTTTCATTCTTTCCTTAAAATTAAATCAGACTCAAAATGTCATTTACATTCCCAAAGTCTGCTGTGCCTTTACTGACAGTATGTTACATTTTTATCATTAAAACTTCAAAATTCTTATTTAAATTTGATTCCTTTTTCATTACATGGGTATCATGTATTATTCGATTTTGACAGTTGTCTCGGGTACATCAACTTTATATTTATTGATGAATGCTGTAGAACCTATAAATCTGATGCAGATATATGCAGACCTAGAAGCAATGTGTTTCCTAAAAATGCACGGTCTTCATGGCATTTGTGGGCAATGATTATAGACAAATATCATACCAGAATATATTTCAGAATATATGGACAGTTACTATATGAGTGGGGACAGGTAGAATTAAAACCCTAGGTAAACTAAAAAATTATGCATATAGGTCAACAGAGGCCCAAAATCATAGCCCTGCCTAGGGCATCATTTAATCCTCATCCATCTCTGATATTTAAATATTATTAATTATTAATTTTATTAATTATTATAAATATTACTTCTCCTCTATGACTTACCTCTATGACTGATCTACATAGAAACAAATACTAATTCCTATAGTAAAGTTGTCTTCTTTGATGCAACAAGTAGCTTCTTTGTGAATTAGCTGCCCAAAGTTGTTTTGCCACAGTACTATAGTGTGTATTTCTCAGAAGAAATCCGATGCTTAACATGTTACAGATTTTAATTTCCTGCTAGACCATCAAAAAGAGGGAATGTTGGAGCATTCCTCAGGCAAAATTACAGTGAAATATTGTAAAAGTGCTAGTGATCAGGCTAAAAATGTAGTGTAGATATGATCAATGCACTTTACAAGGCCCCATATGGTACCATAGTATATGTGCACATGTATGTACATTTTACTTACATATTACATAAATTAAATTCTGTCCAGCCTTGATAAGTTAACCCCATTAGGAAGTTCATGGGTAGTTTCTCTGGGCTGGTACCTTTTGAGCTATGTATTGTGTATCAGGGTTTTACTTCTCCTAACCCAATGTCTTCAATAAGGAAAAAAGGGATCTTCTATCCAGTGCTTATTTTTAAAGGCAAAAGATCTCCATCTAAAGGCATATTTCTTTTACTATAAGCACTTGCACTTATACTATTTGTGGTCTGGTAAGGTGCATTGACAATTTTTTCTACTAGATCAGCTAGACTCTGTTATTGAATTTTGCTTTCCCCCCTTCAACACATATGATAAAGTTAGTACTAAAAATCAGTTGCATTGAAAACCGATTATTACATGTCAGGTCTTTAGCATATACTATCTCATTTAAGCCAGAAGCACACGAACTAGCAGATGTTTCTGTGTGACACAGGCTTTTTCAAGAAAAATAAAACTGTATTATACAAGGCATATAAAATAGCTTTTGTTTTCAGTTCAAATTAGGATTCTATTTATAAGATGCATGAACTATAAGCTCATGATTTTGAACGCAAAGAAAGTCGGAGCCCGGTCAGACATGTTTAGCAATGCGACAAAGAAAAGAAGATCAAGCAGGATGGATTAAAATGTAGGATATGTAAATGGCTCAGCATGAAGCTTTTGGAATCTTTTGCCCAGTCTGCTTTCATTTTGTTGACAACAGGTAAAATAAAGTCTCACCGTGGTTCAGGGAAAGAAAGTGACAAACAGACATACAGCATATTGCATTCTCAATGAGCTGGCAAAGTAGAAAAATGAATTGTGCTCAGACACCAACAACGCAGTTCAGTGTATTCCTATTTTCCCTTTCCTGGTTACGATAAAAAGAATTCCATTTTTATATCTATGAAGAAATGAACCAGTACAATGTTTTGTCAGTCTATTTCTATCAATGATCACACCCTGTTGTTCTTCCTTAATCTTTCCTTATTCTTTTGGGCAGCACAAATTCAATAGAGCTCACAATTTATCTTCCCCTGAGTTAGCTCTGGCACAATAGAAAAGCTGCATATCACACAGGAGTTAGGGATTTGGTTTGACAACTGACTGATCTTTAGACTAAAAAAAATAATAATAAAATGAACATTTTTTCTTTTGTGCAAACCAAGATGTTTAAAGCTGCTGTCTTGGATTAATAGGGTATTTATATTCCCTAAATTTTAAAGCACAAAGTAGAAACATAAGAATCTAATTTTCTGATTTTTTTTTTTCAAGATCACAGAAGATTTATGCATCTAAAAACCATGTAATATGAATATCCTGCAAAAATAGCTTTTTAAACTGAGCAGATGTGTCACATGTGTCAGTTTGCATCTCACAAAAAATAACTTACCGGTATTCCTTTACATTTGTACATCATTGGCCTGTAATAGAACGCAAGGTAAAAAAAAACTATTAGTCAGTGTATGTATGTATGTATTTTATCTCATATAGCGCTACATATTCCGCAATGCTTTATTCATTCAAATCAGACCCTGCATTGAAGAGCTTACAATCTAATCACTTTATCTCACACACAAACTATCAGTATGTCTTTATGATTGTGAGGGAAACTATTAATGGGAATAGGCTATATGATTGATAATTTATGGGAATTCATAGGCCATAAGATTGTGTATAAGAAATAAGTTTAGTGGTCTATGCACACCATTTAAGTTGCTTACAGGAAATGTGTTTTTATGTTTCTTTACTGTAGCTGTCAAAATTTAACCAGAAGCTTCAGGTGTGAAGCCTATGTCTGAAAACTGTAGCAACTGATAACATGTATTTTCTTCCCTAAATCTGACCAAAACACGCATGATTCTCCATAATAATGATTGGACTGAAGATCCCCAGAGAGATGGGCATATGACAAGGGGCTGAATGAAGATGCCACTAGATTGTAACTGGGTGTGGACATTATAATTAATAATGCTTAAATGGTTAGCTACTTCCTTTAGTTAAGTCAATCTATGTATGCTGTGTTACATTGATTGTCTCCATGTGTGCTCAGTAAATATGCACACATTTATCTAATTTGTCTCCAGTGATATTTATATGGGTCTAATTGTAGACCTCAGCTAAATTTGCTAACACTAGTGTGCCCGGCAAAAAAAAAAAACAAGCAAGCATAGGGAGAACATACAACTCCTTATAGCCATTACAGTTGCACATGTTAATAAAGTAATGACTAGTATCTTATAATACTGTATAAGTATTTTGAAGGAGCCTTTTGAAGCTGTAACAACTTACTTGTTCATGGTGAGCTTCAAAAATAGTATTTCATCTTCTTTTATACCTTTCTTATTATTACAGTCTCTACTATTAAAGCTCAAGCTCAGTCCCTCAGACCTCTGTCAGTCTAACTGACTCTCTTTGAGGGCAAGCATTCTCAGTAATCCCTATGAGACAGCACTGGAAGAGGGAATTTGCCACCATGCAGCTCACATACCAATGGTCACCATTCCAGCTACAGAAAAACTATACAGAAGAGTTTATGATACTAAGGCACTTGACTGACATTTAAAGTAAGATTTGATATCTATAGAAATAGGGGATAGATCAACAAATATGGTGCAGTGATAGTTTCCAGAAATGGGCAATTTTAAAAAGCAAATTTTCCAGTGTACTAACCTTCAAGACTAGGGGGTATTGTCACACACACACACCCACACACACACACCGGTCTGTCTATCCTGTGTATCCCCCCAAATGGAAAACTTGAATAAAACAGAAAGGAGAGGGAGGAAAGGAGAAACAGAAAGGAGAGGCAGGGCAGTGAACATATAACACAGCACATACTAAAATAGATCCTAATACCATGCCATCACAGAGGATTAGAAAAAATGATACATAGAGTCAATTGACATCTGAACAATCTGGAATAAAAGTCCATGAAAACTTGGTAATCCAAATGGAGAAAATGACCAAGTCCAAAATGATAGTCCAAAATAATAGTCAATTTACAGTCCTCCCAATTGGCTTAGATGTATTTATACATTATCTCAAATTGGGGAGTGGAAGGTGTATCCTGTACTGTAAAGTTTTGTGATCCCCTAATTTTACACAATTCAGAGATACCAAACATGTATACAAGTTCGTATGACCAAGAAGTTAAATATCTCAAGTTCTCCTTGTGATATCTACCTATGAAATATAGCTGGCTTTAATTGGGTAAATATTTCATACGTCCTTCACTTGAATTATTATGAAATATGAATAGTATGGGGAACTGACATCTGTTTTTAGCTTTAGACCCCCTGCTGCTATCATGCCGGTAAGTCTATGCCTGCACTGCCCGTTACAGTCACTTTTGACACTTTGTCACTTTGAAACAGATACTCTGTTGAGTTAGACCCTGTGGAGAACAAATGGAGGTGGGGAATTCCTTAACACTCATGGTCGTGACAGGTATATTTATAAACGATTGTTATTTTTGCCTTTTCATTAGCGCAGTACATCACAATGGCAAATAGTATTGTTTTTTTAAAGCCGATGTGCGGCAAAATTATTGGCGACATGTGCTAGCAACAGTCTCTACTATTCAATGAATTAAGTCCGGTATGGCAGCGAAAGGAAAAAAGCAACCATAACATGGACCAATACCAGACCAGGACTGAACCAACATTAAAAGTGTAAAATAAATATAATAATAAAAGCACCATTTGACTTTATTGTGAAATAGTAAAAATATGAACCTTTAAAAGTGATCATCGAACCACAAAAAGCGATCATTGGAAAATCAGAAATTGCTAATCAAATTACAATAAATGCTGGAAAATAGTCTAACATCTCCCCAGGACCACTATTTTTATTGGGAAACACTACACAATGTACTGACACCTTCCAAGGACCCACTGGCAGGCAAGATAAATAGACACTTTTGTAAATACGATTGAGCGGTTACTGTGGCAATGTATGGTGATATGCAACAATGGCGGAGATGTCTTTTCGATGCCAGTTATCGCTGATTTATAAATTGTATAAATTTATTAAAAATTTTAAATTTTCATATAATGTCTGCAATAATAGTGGCGAAGTTAACAAACATTTATAATTATGCCCTTAAGTTGCTCTAGTGTGTACAGAGGGGAACACACATTTACCTTCTAAGCATCCTCTATAACAATCTTAGCTCCATAATTTTATGGTCCCAGATTCTTCTAACTAATGATATACTGTTGTGGTTGGCCTTGCTTTGCTCAGTTATCTGTACCGTATTTTTTATTTAAATTAGCTTTGCCTAGCTTTTGCCTTCTTACAAACTGTAAGGAACTCACCTGCCAATCCTGCACTAGCAATAACACTGGTAATGACATCAACCAGGCAGCTAGTAGGGGTAATGATGTAATTGCGCCCGCCATTTCTAAAATTCAAATAGACGCTCTGCCCCAGGGCCTGTTTGTAATCATATATGCTGGCTCATGCTCCATGATTCTGATTGCTTCTAGGTTACCTCTGTTCACAGCTCCAGCTCCTGTTTTCCTTAATAGTTTCCCCTTTTCAATATCCAGTACCAGTATCCCATTTCCAGTAATCAGTGCCGGTATCCAAAATATCATTTTCAGTATCCAAAACCAGTATCCAATAGTCCATTCCAGTATCCAGCACCAGTATGCCATTTCTGTATTGAGTATCTGTTCCAGTATCCAGCACCAGTAACCAGTATCCCATTCCAGTATCTGTTTTGGTATCCTGCTCCAGTATTTCATTCATTTACAAGAATCCTATTCCAGAGCTCAGCTTCTGTCCTTTCTTGATCCTTTACTACTTCTTCTGGACAGACCTCCTGCTGACTAACATTGCCTATACCTCTGACCTCTTCCCGGATTTGGACTTTGCCTTTCTTATTTATTTGGTACCTCGTTTTGGACTTTTGCCTGGTCATCAAACCAAACAACGTGAGTACCCCAGTACACACATTCCCAATAAAGGGCCAATCCCCTTGGTACCAGGAAGGTGTGTACGGCTGAAACAATAATTTCTGATGGTGACAGGCGTTCTTTGACGACGTCAGGAACAGTGAAAAATGTCCCCTGTTTTCGTTCTCCCTATACTATATATAAGAAGTATGATTGTGACTGTGTGTACTCCCACATATCAAAGATTACAGACACAATCTTGCAGGTTTAGCCACATAGGATTGAATCTATTGCTTTTTAATACATTTCTAATAGCATAAAATTGGCTTTTCTAAAGATAAATGCCTCTGTTCACCTAGTGTACTTTATTTTATTTATTTATTTTGCAACATATTTTAAAGGAGATCCAAACTTTTTTTTTAATACGAATGTGAAATATTTTCTCCCCAAAACACCTATGTGTTGTAAGATTCTTCTCTAGTAAGTTGTATTTAGTACATGTAAGTACTAAGTAATAGATTGTGTAACTGGGGAAGCTTCCATGTTGCTGCGAGTACAACCCACAACCCATGTAGTCCTCAAATATCCATGCCCCCTGACCCCAGTATTCACTGTCTCTATGCAAAGAATGTTTTCTATACAGATGGCTCTACACCAATATGGAAGTTTCTGATAAGACTTTGAAAGTTGCTTGTTACACTGCAGTTTATTTACCAGTCAGTGTGAAGTGCTTACAGCCTTCCTGGGGTAATACAAAATATTCAGCTATTCATAATTTTACTAACATGTCTATTATTCTGTTCCTAGCAAAAAATAAACTTCTTAATGTACCTGTATTTCTTGATGTGCAGTGGTGGCCTTACTTCTAAAATAAATATTTTAGAAACAAACAGTGCAAAGGGGCAAATATTCAAGTTCCTTGGGACAGGACCATTGAATGTGTTTGAATGTGTTCTGAGTCAGGGAGAGGGAAGATCACTGTGCGCTGTCAGCTTCTAGGAAGCAAGGCTGACAGTGCACATGAAGAGTACTGCATACACTTAGCAGGGTTTACACAGCTAAGGTGGATTATGAAAGCAGACCACTTGTATCCACAAGTTAATTTAAAAAATCAACCAGCCTGTTGTATGTTTATAAATGTGCTCTGTATATTGTTACAATGTTATCTGGAGACTAGCCTTTAAAGGGTATGTCCTTAAAAAAAAAATGTGTTTCTATCTGATTTACATAATAACAGGAGGTAATCTCTTACCTCTCATTCTTCAGTAAATCTTATAGGAGAGGAGGAGACACCTGCGGACCCGCTCCAGCGCCGAATTCCCCGATGCCTCTGACACATCTCCAGTCCTTGGAGGACTCGCCGGAGATGTCAGTGAAGTCGGCGCTGGCGTCGGAGATGTCAGTGAAGTCGGCGCTGGAGCGGGTCCGCGGGTAAGTGTCTCCTCCTCTCCTGTAAGATTTGCTGAAGAACGGGCAGTAAGAGATAGTGTATTAAGCTCCTGTTCTTCAGTAAATCAGATAGAAACCAACTTTTAGAAATTACTAGATCCAACAGTGCATATTTTCTAGTAGTAGCTTCTACTATCTGTTACAAGAAAAAGCCCATGTAGCAAATTTAGGAACTTGAAACCTTTGACATATTGGCAGTTCCGCTATTAATGTAAACGTAATTAAAATCCCTCATTACATAAACATTTCCCTACATAAACAAACTTGCAGACTTTGCCAGCTTCAGCTTTTGCATCCCTACTAAGGATGGAAGTAGGGATGCAGGAAGGGGGAAACCCCAAAACGTTGTGCACATACCTATGTCACAGTAACATTTGTATTCACAGAGTGAGTGCGGTCCTTGCATTTTATCATTTATCATCCCAATAAGGAAACTGTAGCTGACAGTAAAGTCTGCCCAGTTCTCTAAAGAACAAACCCCTATTCCTCTAACTTGTGTGTGTAACAAGACCACTGGGTCACTCCCAGCCCTACCCAATAATCTGTCTACATGATCCACCACATGTTAAACCATTGTACTGTGTAGGCAACACACTGTTCAGCATGTAGGGTCTCGGGCAGCAGATAACTTTTGTGCTACTATGTAGGGCAAAACTTAATGCCTTAACGCACACCTTACCTGCTTGTGATCCCCATATGCAGTAAATCTTTCAAAGCAGGTAGGTAATGCCATTGTGTGTTATTGTATTTTACTCAATGTTTATCTAGTAGATGGTCTCTCTCTGGCATTGTTATGCACGCAGAAATGATATCTTCTTTAAATCCTAGACCTCCTTGTTATGTTAAATCTGGAAATTTCTAGTCTGATACCAAATTTCTACTCTAAGGGCTTTGTTAGCTTGATATGTGATGTACCACCCTAGATGTATTTGCCAAAAAACAGAACGTTCCAAACAATGTGATTTAAATTTTGCTAGTAAAAATTCTTCTTAATGGTTGAAAAACAATGTTATTAAATGTACCTAGCAAACGTGATGTCAATCACAATTATTAAAGTAAATAAATTCATTCTAATGAATATATGTTTATATAACATAACATACCTATCACCTTTTCTAAATGTAAAATATATGGTATATTTCTGTTTTTAGTTTTTTTTTTCTAAATACAGATGATGAGTTTTCTGTATTCTAAGAATGCAATATCTTGACCTATTAAATCTAAATTCATGGTGCTCTCAGACATTTGTATTCTTACCTTTCATTGCATTAATTAACTTCCAGCCTTCACTGGTGACTGCAGATACTGTATGTCACAGCATTTCAATAGCCATTGGCTACAGAACTAATAAAGGGATTTCAATGAAGATTTGTTTCCTTCCTCCATCACTAATATTAAAATTTAAAGCCCTATGAACTCTTTACTGCAGCTTAGTTTTTTCGCTAGTCCTGTCTTGCAGCCAGTATTTAAAAAGCAAGACATCTTTTTAAAGTGTTTGAGAGTATTGAAAATTATATTATTATGAGGATTTACTAGAGATTAATCCTATCTGACAGTGACCCCTCACCATTCTGCTCTACATCCCTGAGAATCTTTATTTCAGCCAATGTCTTTCACTCTTTTTATCTATTTGAATTTTATTTACCTAGTAGGAAGTGAATGAACATGCTGCTAGGATAAGTCATTCATGTGGTTGATATGTTATTGTTTCTTATCCAGATAAAAAAGGGAAGAAAATTTCCTTATTCTTAGCCTCATATGCTTAGAGAAAGAAAGAAAGAAAGAAAGAAAGAAAGAAAGAGAAAGAAAGAAAGAAACCTTATTCTGTAGAATTTTTATAGAAAATTATTTATTTTATGGCAGGCAATAAAAATATTTTTTTGTGACATTGGATTTTGTTCAACCGTGATGTTGTAAATCTGACCACAGGCAATGTTTCTGAACAAAGCAAGCATCTTGAGAATTGAGTTCAACAAATCGCTGAACACTGGGGCTTATTCGGTGAGAGTGGCTTCAAGATGCTCTGACTTTTTTTATGGTATATAGCAGATATGTTGTGTAATAGCATTTTCAGCAAGTAAATGATAAATGCACAAGTCTGATTGAGCCTTAAACATACAGTAGCTATGACGATCCCTGTTCTTAAGTCATTATTTATTGTCTGTCCATTTTCCCTTGCAGACTGATAAAGATTAACACATACTTAAATAAATAATAGCAGCTTAGAATTTTTATACTATCACGCAGGAAAAAAGTATACTTTTGGTAACAAACATTTCGTTCATTTTATATGGGCTATAATGCATTCTCCAGGTGAGGTGATGTCATAACTACTGATGTCATAGTAACTAGAATGTATGTGTGTGTGTGTATATATATATATATATATATATATATATATTTATATTTATATGCAAGTATTCAAATCCATACAGTACATCAAACCGGGGGCAGCGGTTTTGTATGGAATAAAGTGGCATTGTGAATTGCATGCATTCCACTTCAGTCCTCTGAGCAGCTTGCATAAATATGGATTTTCTGTACGCTCCGCAAATCATTTTGGCAGATAGGTTTGGGATTGAATCATAAGTCTCTCCTTCATGTCCATTGTGTACAATGCATTTTTTATAGCTGTTTTATTTTGGTGATACAGAGAAATCATTAACCCTATCCTGATCAGGTACTTTTGCAACACTGTGGTACAAATTTATGTAGTGAAAGTCAGATGGCAGACAAAAAGATATGCACAGGGCTATATCTGAAATAATTACTACAGTATATGTAGTTTTAATTGCAATTTGGAAACTATTTAAAGCCTGTCAATCTAAATTGAATATGTTTGCTGATTATTCCTTATATTTGAATCAAGGTTTATATTAATCTCACAAATACTACAGAGTGCTCTGGGACAAATCATTCCAAGTGACTGCTCTATATAATTCCCCCTTTTTACAAATAATCAACTTAATTTTATTGCTTTTAGACACTGAAATATCTTTTCCCTAGAGATATTTACGAGTGGTTGGCAAAATATTAACATTAAAAACGTAGACAAATACAAACCATTTATCAGAATTTACTTCTTTTAATCTTTCTTCATATTCTTTTGTAACTGGATGTTATTTTGGTTCATATGATTTGATAAAGTATACACTATTTTGCATACCTTTATTCACCTTGAAAATATTAAGATGCAAAATATTCCCAAGATACTGATTGCAAATTAGATTCTGGGGTTCCTGTAATAATTCCAATAAAATAAAGGTGATTTTTTTCTTCTTCTTTGTGCTAGAGTAAATAATTGTTATTCTGCGTAAATCTTTTCTATTATCTAGTGTCAACTATTCTAAATCTGTCATAAGGCAACTGTAACGTGCCAAGCTTATCTGCTTAGGAGGAGAACTTCAAAGTGCTTCAAAATATAGACTGGCAAATGTCAATAATCTTTGCATTCTAAAACAATTGCTTTATATAGAAATGTATCTAAGCAATTGATCTTAGAAATCTAATATAATTAATAAATGTATGTTTGTTTGTTTTTTACATAAATCACTTGCTTTACATATCTGTCAGGGACAGAATTGAATTCCTCAAAATGATGCTTTTTTGTTTGTTTCAACTGTTTAAAGGGGAAGTGTAGATGTCCACTATGAGGTACAGCAATCCATGCTAAAATGGTAGAATATTTTGATCAATGCAATAAAATATCCCTTTAAATGTAAATCCTTTATATTGGTTTCTGAAATACACATAGTAATATGTCAGATGCTGGACTGCAAACCTTTTTTGAACTTTTGCTTTATATGAAATTTTATGTGCTTTAAACAACTTTTATTTGGATGTATTTTTTCTGCATCTTTGTTGTTTTTACTCCTTCTACAACAAGGTACATTTTATCCTTGCAATATATGGTTAATATTAGTATTTTAAAATACTAGCCATACATTTTACTAATATTTACCGTATATGCCCAAAGCACTAAGGAAAGCATATGCCTATCCACCTACCAACTTGAACTTCTGACTTATAAAACTGTGGAACCTGTGGCCCATGTCATTATTTCTAGCATACCCATCATACTAACTTTCAGAAGATGTAGTCACATTGCTTAAAGGGCATGTCCACCCCCAAATGTAAAATCTGAATTTAGCAAGAGAAAACCCTTAAACCCTGGATCCCCAGTTCTTTTTCCAAATGTTTGTAAGCTTAAAGGATAAGTATACTCACCTCCTCCTCGTTCCTCTTTCTCCATTCCTGTATAGAACCCAGAAGGGAGGACCTAAAACATTAAGTCCTCACCTCTGGATACTTGACAGAATTCCTGCACTATTTGCTTGAAGATTCCTTTGGCACTGCTGTCCGATCCTCCCCACTGACACTGTGATTGACATTTTTGCTGTTACTGACAGGAATGGATCTGGAAAAAGGTTAGTATAATTGTCCTTTGATTATTCACTAACCAATGTGACTGTGTCTCTCAGGTGAGTATAATGGGTACTGTATGCTAGAATAATGACATGATCCATGCTATATGGTATTTCTGAAGAAAAACATTACCTAATATTATTGCATGTGATATATGCCATTACTGTTGTGAAGTTGATTATTTATTAACTAAAGCTAGCCATACACTACCTCGACATTATTAGATATTTGATCTGAGATGAATGTTAAATTGATTGTTATGTCGAGTGGAGCAGCAGATTTTTTTACAATCTTAATTATAACCTTAAATTACAAAGTTACTATTGATTGCAAAATAATTGGACCAGGCAGTTTGCTTGGACCAGACATTGCTTAAACACCTGGTTGTAAGTTGGTAGTGTACAGTATGTCCAGCATTACAGTCTTTAACAAATAATAACATATCAGATTTTTAAGTGTCAAGAATTACAAAATGAAACATGGTGAATTCTTTAAAATATAGGTACATCAAATATAAATATAATATTCTAATAGCTTTTGCACTATTGGGTGAATGTTTGCCTTTTGTGTGATGAACAGGACATGAAAAAAATCTAAAATCCAAAAAAAGTGCATTTTCTTTTTATTCCTTGGTTGTTCTGTCTTTGACACTCCATGGGAAACATGCTGACATGTCTATCTACTCGCATATAACTTTTACTACAGGGGGAAAGCAATCAGTCACTAACAAGATGGATGGTGTCAGTTGTCTTTATAAAACATTGTATTACTCAGGCAGCAGATTATGCTGAAAAAGAAAAAAATTGTGGCAATCATGTTAGCTTGTCAGATGCTCAACTCTGAACTTTGAATCAGTCTACAGAGAATAAAGAATCTGTTAAAGAGAAACTATGATAAAAATCAATACTTTACCTCAGTACCCAGTAATAAGCCGTGATGGAAAGATGGAACTTCTCAATGTGCCTAATTTAGCTTGAAGCTTTCTTATGACTTGCTTTGCTTTCTTTTCTTATGCAGCCCTCCAAAAAAAAAAAAAATATATATATATATATATATAAACAGGCACACTGCTCTCCAGTAGGTTATAGTGCCCTGGTGCTACCGCCAAATCTTTCTCAATAAAAATCATGTGGAAAATACGGTGCACACAACACAAGGGACTTTTCCAAAGTATATGAAATCAGTTGATAACAGTTTGTGAGCCTGAAGAAGAGGACGACAGCTCTCAAAATGTTGCTCTAAGGAAGTACTAATAAAAGGGTTTTGAACCTCATTTAAGGCACTTCCCATGAGCGATTAGCTCTGAGCGATTTCCTGTTTTAAAGAGATTTTTCTGTTTTTAAGAGAATTGACAGCGTTAAAAAACTAAAGCGTTTATTAACTGTGGTTGCAGCCTAGTAAATGTACTAACCTAACACTATTTATTTCTAGGAGGGTGCCTGTGTAAGTAATTAATCACTAGTGTATTTTTATTTTTTTTTACTACTTACTACTTGAATAAGGTGGTAGGAATTGTTTGAGTAAACTCAAAGCACTGGATTACTAAAACAAATACTTGTGTTTAAAAAACACTGTTACCTGTGGAGCGGGGGCTGGTAGGAGACAAAGGAAAGCTTTTTTTTTTTTTTTTCTCTCTCTCTCTGGTTGGATGGGGGTGTAACTGATTGGTTTAAATTGGCTGAGGCCTGTTGGCTCTGGTTGGTTTTGAACCTCATTTAAGGCACTTCCCATGAGCGATTTCCTGTTTTAAAGAGATTTTTCTGTTTTTAAGAGAATTGCCAGCGTTAAAAAACTAAAGTGTTTAAAACAAGAAAGTGTTTAAGAACAACACTATTTCTCTGCTGTGTCTCTGCTGTGTATTGCTGTTTAGTATGGACAGTTTTGTTGGGGCCGCGCAATGTGCATCCTGCCGCATGTATGGGATCTTGGAGCAGCCGCCCCAGGGGACCTATGTATGTGTCAGATGTGAGTGGGTTGCCCATTTGGAATCTGAGGTACAGAGTCTAAGGGGTAAACTTGCAGCATTGCAGGACTTGGCAAACCTGGGGGAAATACAGGTACTGGCAGGGGCCAGTAAACTGGTGGGTGGAGATGGGGCAGATAAGGTGGAGAAGGAAGATAGATTTGTAAGGGTCACCAGGGGAAGTAGGGGACGGAAGGATAGGGGGGCTTCTTCCCAGCTGGTCGATCCCAACAGATTTGCCATTTTAGGTGAAGATGTGGAGGACGATGGCTCGGAAGCAGCATGTATGGAGCGGGCCTTTCCCTTGAGCACCCAGGGGACGGCCATCTCCAATACAAGGGAGGGAGAACTGGGGGCTAGGAAGGATAGACAGGTGGTAGTGGTAGGGGATTCTATTATTAGAAGGGTAGATAGGGTAATCTGTCGCCAGGACCCTGCATGCCGAACAGTGTGTTGTCTGCCTGGTGCTAGGGTTCGACATGTGGTGGATCGTGTAGACAGATTATTGGGTGGGGCTGGGAGTGACCCGGCGGTCTTGGTTCACATTGGTGCCAATGACAAAGTTAGAGGTGGAGGTGAGGTCCTTAAAAATGATTTCCGAGAATTAGGGGCCAAGTTAAAAGCAAGGACCTCCAGGGTAGTGATTTCAGAAATACTACCGCAGCCACGGGCTACGCTAGGGAGGCAACGGGAGCTCAGGAGTATAAATGCGTGGCTAAGACAGTGGTGTAAGGAGATGGGGTTTGGGTTTTTAGAGAACTGGGCTGACTTTTCTGTTGGCTACAGGCTCTTTAGTAGTGACGGATTGCACCTCAATGGTGATGGTGCAACTGTTTTGGGGGAGAAGATGGCTAGGGGGTTGGAGGAGATTTTAAACTAGGTATGGGGGGAGGGAACGTTTAACTACACAGGGGTAGATAGAGAAGTTAGGGATTGGGGGCTAGTACACAACGGAGGGAGGAGAAGGAGGGGGGGGAGATATGAGGATAAGGAGGATGGACGACCATGTATGGAAGTAAATCAATTGATAATCTAAAATGTATGTTTACAAATGCAAGGAGTCTGGCTGGAAAAACCGGCCAACTTGAAATAATAGCTCTAAAGGAAAGGTATGATGTAATTGGTATAGCAGAATCATGGCTTAATGATTCACACGACTGGACAGTAAATATTGAAGGGTACTCCTTATTTGACTGACCGAGTTAATAAGAAAGGAGGAGGGTATGTATGTATGTTAAACAGGAATTGAAGCCAAATTTAAAAGATGGAATAGATGGGGGGCAAACGATGCGGCAGAAACATTATGGTGGAACTGTGTACAGGAAGCAAGAAGGTAGGTAAATTAATTGTTGGAGTGTGTTATAAGCCGCCAAATGCCGGGAAGAGGTGGAAATGAATCTCCTATGCAGTTGGCGAAGGCTGCTGTATGGGGCATGTTCTGGTTAGGGGGATTTTAACTACCCTGAAATAGATTGGAGTAATGGAACTGCCAGCACCTCAAAAGGTATAAAGTTCTTAAATTTCCTATATGAGCATTTTCTTTCACAGATGGTAGAAGTTCCTACTAGAAAGAATGCGTTGTTGGATCTGGTGATATCTAATAACCCAGAGCTCATTTTGGAGATGAAGGTAATGGGAAGCTTAGGGAATAGTGACCATGATATAGTGTCATTTAATATAGGTGCAGAAAACTAAAGTGCACTGGCTTAACAAAAACTTTTAACTTTAGGAAAGCTAATTTTATGCTTTTAAAGGAATCGCTCCTGCTCATAGACTGGGGGGAACTGTTTCTAGTAAGATACTGAGCAGATGTGGACCACTTTTAAAGGGATATTAAACTATAACATTTCCAAATCGGTACTTTAGGAAACAAGTGTAAAAAAATTAGGTCCACTCTGCATGGCTTAATGCTCAGGTAAAAAGGGAAATGGAAAAAAAGAAAAGGGCTTTTAAAATTTTGAAAGCAGAAGCACAGAACAGGCTTACAGGGACTTCAAAAGTTGTAATAAAGAGTGCAAGAAAGCAATTAAACTAGCTAAAATAGAAAATGAAACACGGCTTGCCGAACAAAGAAGTCCAACCCCAAGATGTTTTTTAAGTATATAATGGTAAAAAAATGAGGACTGAGAATGTGGGACATTAAATAAGGAGCTGAGGTGGTTGTAGAGGATGCCGAAAAGGCTAATCTGCTAAACCGTTTTTTTACATCGGTTTTTATGTTGAGAATCCTTACAGTAGGGATTGTAACAATGTGCAGGAGGAAATGAAGAGTTTTCACATTGGATAACAGAGGAATATGGTACGGAATCAATTAGACAAAGTTAATATCAATAAAGCGCCAGGACCAGATGGATGCATCCTAGGATTTTAAAAGAGCTTAGTTCAGTTCTAGCAAGACCACTGTGTCTCATCTTTTCAGATTCGCTTTTGTCTGGGGATGTGCCGCTGGATTGGAAAAAAGCCAATGTAATACCAATATTCAAAAAAGGTAGTCGTTCACAGCCTGGTAACTAGAACTGTAAGCCTAACATCAGTGGTAGGGAAGGTGATGGAAACTTTGTTAAGGGATCATATCCTTGACTTTGTGTCCAGAGATCATCTTATTAGTAGTAGTCAGCATGGGTTATGAGAAATAGATCATGCCAGACAAATTTAATTGGTTTTTATGAAGAAGAGTAGTAGAAGTTAGATTCAGGCACAGCTGTGGATGTGGTATATTTGGATTTTGCAAAAGCCTTGATACTGTGCCACATAGGCGACTAATGTATAAACTGAGGACTGTTGGCTTGAAGAAAACATTTGTTCATGGATAGAGAACTGGTTATTGGACGCAAACAGAGAGTGGTGGTTAATGGAGCTACATCTATGTGGGCTAAAGTTCTAAGCGAGGTTCCTCAGGGTTCTGTACTGGGGCGCTTTGTTAATCTGTTTATAAATGACTTAGAAGGGGGCATTGAGAGCAAGGTCTCTGTGTTTGCTGATGACACTAAATTATGCAGAGCTTTGGAAACTTCCAATGAGTGCAAGTGCTGCAAGCAGACCAGATAGATTATCAAAATGGGCAGCAGAATGGCAGATGAGATTCAATGTTGATAAATGTAAGGTGATGCATTTGGGATTTAATAATCCCTGTGCACCCTACACCATAAATAACTCTGTGTTAGGTGCATCTGAAATGGAAAAAGATTTGGGGTTCTGGTAGATAAACAGACTAGCTGTAGCAAACATGCCAGGTAGCAACAGCTAGAGCTAGCAAGATATTGTCTTGTATAAAGAGGGGAATAGTTCAAGAGGAAAAATATTATTTCCCTCTTTACAAGGCACTGGTAAGGCCTCATTTGGAATATGCGTGCAGTTTTGGAATCCCATATACAAAAGGGACATCTTGGAAATGGAAGCAGTCCAGAGAAGGGCAACTAAATTAATAAGGGGAATGGAGGGGCTTGAATATGCAGGCAGATTAGACAAGTTAGGGCTGTTTAATTGAGAAGCGGCGGTTGCGTGGGGACATGATAACCTTATACAAATATATTAATGCCCATACAGTGAACTCTCTGGTGCATTGTTCACTAATAGGTCATATCAGAGGACTCGTGGACACCCTTTAAGGTTGGAAGAAAAGAAGTTTCATCTTCAAGTTAGGAGAGGTTTCTTTACAGTGAGAACGGTGAAACTGTGGAACTGTCTTCAGCGAGGGGGTAATGGCAAGTTATTGAATAACTTTAAAAAGGCCTGGTAAGTTTCTAAAACTAAAAAATATTGAGAATTACTGGTATTAATGCATATAGATCTGGTTGATCCGGATACTTTCCGATTGCCGTTTGGAGGAGGAAGGAATTTTTTCCCCCTTTTTTAGCTGGGGTTTTTTGCCTTCCTCTGGATCAACTGTTAGGTAGGGTTAAAAAAAAAAAAAAGGGAATAGGTTGGACTTGATGGACGAATGTCTTTATTCAACCTTAATTACTATGTACTATGTTACTATGTAAGCTTTAATTGCATATGATCTGAATGCTGCTTTTACAATAATATAATATAATAATATTATATATATAATATATATAACATTAACATACACACACACACACACTCACACAGACCTCAGCACTCAAGTACTACACAGCCGTAAATGAATAAGAGAAGAAGCCATAAGAGCTAAACATTAAATATATATGCAAGCATTGAAGGGTAATCAATTACGCTGAGGATAACATGGATACCTTTAGTTACATGCTTATGCTGACATGCCCCTCCAAGGCAGTATCCCAGCATCAGTCCTAACCCAGTAAAAAAATACAATACCTGGGGGAGAAAGACCATACTTGCTTCTCTCTTTATTTAGTATGACCTCTTCCAGGGAACCATGTGAGCTTCATACATCCGGAAAACCGTTTTCATTTTTTAGAATAAAGACATTTTTCTGACTTACAGGCATTAAAATTCCAAGGTTGTGCTTTAGTGTTTCCTACCCAAGGGCTCAAATATGCAAGTGATCCATCTGCCCTTCCCTTACATACATAGCTATTACATGACACAGTAGCAGTCATGTACCTTACAAAACTTACCCTTCCTTTCCTATTCCAGGTACCTGCCAGTAAGTATCCAGATGGGTTCAATGTAATAAACCTGCAGGTCTGAAAAAGGACCCAGGCAATCCTGCCACAATGTGCAGTTCAAACTAAACAGCACCATTAGGCATTCTAACATTTTGTACAGGATCCAGATTTACATGCTATGTTCATACTTATTATTATATACCAAAGCAGGACTTTGGGGTCACAGGATACTGATTAGCTTTATAGTTTAAGGTGAGGTGGGGTTAAAGGAGCAAAAAGCTCCCCACAGAGTATAAAATGAAATAGAGCCTTCTTATAACAGAAGGTACCTCACACCCTCATGTTGAGAAATGTAGAGAAATGGGCAGTGACATGCAAAGTATCTTATTTATAGCCTGTAGCTAATGCATGCAATACAGTCTAATGATATAGAGCAATGGTGTAGTAAGCATTCTATTTTTGTAGTAAGTTTTTTTAAAGGACATTTAGTCCAGAAATGTAAAGTTCTTTTTGTTGATCTATGTGTTCTCCTATGTTTCCAAACCTTCCCTATGCCTTTTGTTTGGGGGCAAAAGTAAGTTTCCCTAGTAATCTTACTTCAAGGTCAGGCTTTGTGGCACTCTGGCTAAAAGGAGGAACATCAATAAAAATGACATCTGTATGCATTAACATAGTATCACTCCTCCCAATTCACATGTATCAACACATGGTTCGTAATTAGAGGGAGTAGGCCCACAGAAGAGCGGAGGCAGATCTGTGTGGATGAGGAATCAGTGGATGTGAATAAAGCTTTGATGGTCCTGAACTTTTCAATTACTATCCAAGTTTTTAAAAAAATAAATAAAAAGCATGTTACGGTACATGCTTTTTATTTTACATTCGGAGTTACAGTGTATGTTAAAGTGTTTGAAAATTGTTTGAAAAATGTCTGTCAATCTGTTTTTGTGAATGTCTGTCAATGTGTGTGTGTGTGTGCGTGCGTGCGTGTGAATGTCTGTCAGTTTGTCTGTGAATGTCTGTAAGTTGTGTATGTGAATGTCTGTCAGTCTTGTGTATAGGCTCTAGGTCTGTCTTTGTGAATGTCGTCAGTGTGTGTGTGTGAATGTCTGTCAATGTGTGGTGTGAATGTCTATCAGTCTTTGTATGGCTCTCAGTCGTCTGTGTTAGTTGTCAGTGTGTGGAATGTCTGTCAGTTTGTGTGTATGGCTTAAAGTCAGTCTGTGGGAATGTCTCACCGTCTCTGTGTGTGGGGGTGAATGTCTGTCATTCTGTGTGTGAATGTCTGTCAGTCGTGTGTATGGCTCTCAATCTGTCTGTGTGTATGGCTGTCAGTACGTTTGTGTGAATGGCTGTCAGTCTGTCTGTGTGAGTGTTTGTCAGTCTGTATGCATGAAAGTCTGTCAGTCGTGGGTATGGCTCTCAATCTGTCTGTGTGTATGGCTGTCAGTACGTTTGTGTGAATGGCTGTCAGTCTGTCTGTGTGAGTGTCTGTCAGTCTGTATGCGTGAAAGTTGTAGTCTGTGTGTATGGCTCTCAATCTGTCTGTGTGTATGGCTGTCAGTACGTTGTGTGAGTGTCTGTCAGTTGTGCATGAATGTCTGTCAGTGATATGTGTGAATGTCTGTCAGTCTGGTTTGTGTATTGCTGTCAGCCTGTGAGTGCATGAATGTCAATCTGTGTGTGTGAAGTCTGTCAGGGAGAGAGAGAGACTCACGACGGCCCTGCAAACTGTCGGACCAAACTATTGCTGCGACTGACAGTCATTTGTCCTGGCTGAGCTCTCGCTAGTAACAAATGCTTGGTTGGGAAAAATCTCTGCTGGTGTGTTCCCAGCGGCCAGCCTAACTTTTTGTACATTGACCATTTCTTTTAAACTGGGTAGCACATAGACATTTTCTCAACTCATGTAAGCAACGTCGGACAGAATAAGAAAACTTGACAAGACGACAAGAATTCGGATCCATCAGTTTTAACTTCACTTGATGTTATGGTCAATAATGCATATGGACAATGACATATACATTGTTAGAAAACATCATTTAGAATGATACATGTAAATGACAATTATACTCACCTACCTCCAGCTCTTCTTTCTTCATATATCAAAAGTTACTCATAGTGTGGACCTAAAAATGTTACTTACTCACCCCTTTGTTCAAATAATAAAGGATAAATTACTTACATAAAGTAAATTGCTACTCTGGTCCCTTTTCCACTTTTTATATGTGTCCAATAATAAGACTTCCCTTTTTTAAAAACTTCACCTTGGCCTTGTTAATTATGGTCCAAAAGTAATGGAGGAGACCAGAGCATCAAATGATCCAAATATTCAGCTGTTCAATTAACAAACATGAAGAATTTTCAAAAGGAATACTTTTATTTAATGTTTTTTTTTTTAGCTAGTGATATTTATCTCTTCATCTTCAAAGCATGCATCTTTATAAGTATTATTAATGTTTTATTTTATTGATTATTTCTGTAAAATATTCATTTATGTCAGTAAATCAAACATTGAATATCAAACCAAATACAGTTATAACATAAAAACTTCTCAATTTCCTGTTTCAAAAGAACATAAGATTCAGCAGTCACAGACCATGTTCGAACATTTTAGAGTTTATGTACATACAGTATATACAGAAAAAAAAAATATTCTTGTGATTGAAATCTAGCCAAATATTTGTCTACTACAATTTGTGGGTCTGGTCTTTCAGAAGCTGCTATATTTTGTGGGTGGAGTTCAGAAAGTGAGGCCCAATCTGAAGAAATTTTTCCTTTTCAGGATTTGTGAAGTGGTATCCACAATGTCCTGTACATGGTCAACTCGTACTTCACAGCACATCGGCTTTCAAATCAATCTTCCTTCATTTTGGGGTACAAAATCTTAAAACACTTTCTTCCCTTTTCTGATAATTTTTTTGTAACGAAATTGACCACAACCTGTTCTCGTTTTGGAGCTTCTATTGTGCAAGAGCTGTCCTAGCATACATCCCAGCTATACAATAAGCTAATTGTTTGGTTTGGAATTTTAGCATTTTGCTGTGGTATACCTCTAGAGCTCCAGTGTGGCAGAAATTCTCAATTTGACGGATGTCTTTGAAAAGATTAGGAGCAATGACAATGCTCTGTAACATTTTAAAAGCTGTGCCGTCTTGCTTCAGCCATGGTGTGTTCTCCACCTTTTCTCTGGTCTGTATGAGATGTGCACTGTTTTTAATATTGGATTGTCAGAAAATGTGTGTTTGTTTTGAATGTGGTATAACAGTGACTTCAGTTTTGCAATAAGCACATCAGGGTCTCAAGCTTTGATGATTTTGTACAACAAGTGGTTAGTTTTGGATCCAATCCACAGTGCACAACCTGTTTTTTTCCTAGCTGCTACCAGTCTTTTTGTGAAGGTTTTGCAAATGTGCCACACATTGAGCTGATGACTAATTGCATGATATTTTGTATGCATTCGTTTTCTGATACCAACATCAGTTGCCACAATCTTCACACTTTACTCAAAACTTCATCAAGGCATGTTTTTTCAAATGTTGACTTTTCAAGACCAACAGATGTTTTCCCTGGTCAAATTGATCAATAGTGAAAAAAAAAAAAAAGTTTACTATTTAATTTGTCATCAGGTTCGTTAAGCTTTACATACAGAATTTAGCACTGAAACATGGACTGTCGTACTGGCCATCACCAGCCAGTACAACTGCCCTTCCTTCCATTTCTCTCAGTAGTGACCTCTTCTCTGTCTCCCACTGATAATGTATAGCCAGGAATAAGTAACTTTTCTGATACTAATAGAAAAGTGATGATAATGATGCCAAACCTAGAATAGAAAACATTTCTTCTACATTCTAGAGCCACTAAAATGAATACTGGCAGCGGTACATTTCTTTCCAACGGATGACTGTACCATTGTAAGAATGAATGACCATCTTTGCATTTAATCTTCACTAATTTAATCTTAATCTTCACTAGAAGCATGCTCCTAATTATTTTTTGCTCTATTTTTGTAATAGGTGTAATGCATGCTTCATACTCTTTAAATTGGGATAGAATTAGATTCAACAAACTGTCCAGACAGAACTCAAAAACCATAAATTTTCATCCAGCACTATTACTCTCAATGTGATGTCCACCATAGATGAATTTGCAATGGTTCTTCTGAAGGATCGAAACTTTTGTCCCTTCAACAAATGGAATGGAATCTTTAAATGTCATTTCCTGTAAAGCTTAGTGTTGTTGTTATTCCAATTCAGACAAAGATATTGATTTCTCTTATTCGGTTTTAAGTATTCCTTTTTTGTACCGCCTTTCCCCCACCAGGTGGCTACTTTAGTAAGTAATGGAGTGGAGGTAGTAAGAGCAGGAAGTGAAAAAGGAAAGAAATATTTCAGCCTCTTCTTGACGTTGAGATGCTGTCAAGCTGGAGAAAGAAAATTCTGTGTCAGTTTATTGACACTGTTCTCTGTTTCAACATCTCTATAAAACATTTGCCTTAATGTCTGTGTCTGCTTACTGTGAACTTGAAGAGTTGGATTCACAGCAGTGGACATACTGTATTTGTCTGTACTGTACAAGATGCTATTGTAGATGGCTATTGTCTCAAAAGTTCTGCAACAGTGGTACAATTCCTATCTAGAAATATAATTGGCAGAGCTGAAGGTTTTAGTGTGAATTTAGAACCTTTTTTCATGTATGATTCAGCAGATATGACAGGAGCACATTCTGAAACTAGAAAATGGGTGAATAAAAACATCAGGATACTTCTGCTTATGTCCTGCAGAATGTGGACATCCTTTAACAATGTAGGATGGCATTTTCCAAATCTATTAAATAAATAAGTTTTTATTTTTAGGTTTTTATACGATAGTATAGAAGTACTTACGTGAATAGACATATATACTCACTGCCACCTCAATTCTAAATTTTACAGATATAAAAGTACCAAGGGAGAGGATCACACCAATGGGTGCTTCTTCTAATGACTGAAATGCCCTAAAAATTTTGTGGCTATGGTCCCACAAAATGCTAATGACCAATGTAAAGAAACGCTACTACTATGTTATGAAAGACTGGAGCTACAATCAAATTTTCATAAAAGATTGCAGGAATTATAAGAAGAACATGGAGCTTCATCTATGTGGGCTAAAGTTTTAAGTGAAGTGCCTCAGGGTTCTGTACTGGGGCCACTTCTTTTTAATCTGTTTATAAATGACTTAGAAGGGGGCATTGAGAGCAAGGTCTCAGAGTTTGCTGATGACACTAAACTATGCAGAGCTTTGGAAACTTCAAATGATGTGTAAGTGCTGCAAGCAGACCTATATAGATTATCAAAATGGGCAGCAGAATTGCAGATGAGATTAAATGTTGATAAATGTAAGGTGATGCATTTGGGATTTAATAATCCCTGTGCATCCTACACCATAAATAACTCTGTGTTAAGTGCATCTGTAATGGAAAAAGATTTGGGGGTTCTGGTAGATAACAAACTTAGCTGTAGCAAACAATGCCAGGTAGCAACGGCTAGAGCTAGCAAGATATTGTCTTGTATAAAAAGGGGAATAGATTCAAGAGAAAAATTTATTATTCTCCCTCTTTACAAGGCACTGGTAAGGCCTCATTTGGAATATACAGTGCAGTTTTGAAATCCCATATAAAAAAGGGACATCTTGGAAATGGAAGCAGTTCAGAGAAGGGCAACTAAATTAATAAGAGGAATGGAGGGGCTTGAATATGCAGGCAGATTAGACCGGTTAGGGCTGTTTACATTGGAGAAGCGACGTTTGCGTGGGGATATGATAAACCTATACAAATATATTAATGGGCCATACAATGAACTCTCTGGTGCATTGTTTACTAATAGGTCAAATCAGAGGACTCATGGACATCCTTTAAGGTTTCTTTACAGTGAGAAGGGTGAAACTGTCTTCCAGCAGATGTGGTAAAGGCAAGTTCATTAAATAGCTTTTAAAAAGGCCTGGATACGTTTCTAAAAATGAAGGAATATTGAGAATTACTGGTATTAATACATATAGATCTGGTTGATCCAGGGATACTTTCCGATTGGGACCATGAGGTAATCGCATGCTTTCTTCACCTCATGAAAGATATCACCACACTGATCAATTGCAGGTAAATCAAACAGATTACAAGGTAGGTAGGGCAATAAAGTAAAAAAAAAAGTATGCTGCGCGCTGAGTGCTGCATGCAGGGCAACGTACCCGACCATCACCTAGCAACGGATATACTATAGAGGCAGAGGGGAGGGGGAGTGAGGTCACATAAGCTGACCAATCAGCTTTAACATTCTAATTTTCGTCGGCGACTGAATAGGAAATGCAGTGAGTTAGTCCAGGGCAATGCTGTCTTCAAGAATCCATATCTCGGGTATCTGATAACGCGGATAATAATGTCTTAAAATGTTTGAGCTTTCCTCTGTTTGTTTAAATGGTATTCATGCTAGGAGTATAGTTGTCCTTTAATGTCCTGTAGCTAAAGCATGTGTCCAGATGCAATAAAGCCTAATGCAGGGATAGGCAACCAGTAGATCTCTAGATGTTTGAAAACTACAACTCCCAGCATTCCCTAACTCCAGAATCTTTGTAGATGAATGCTGTTAATGTCCTATAGCTAAGGCATGTGTCCAGATGCAATACAGACTAATGGTATAAAGCAGGGGTTTTGGCCTTTCGCATGTTTGAAGACTATAACTCCAAACATTCTCTGCTAGCAGTACAATGAATGTATATAGCAATACAGCCTAATGATATAAAGATGGGTGTTAAACTACAACTCCCAGCATTCCCTGGCTGCACAGAATGGTGGAAAACTGTTTTGATACATCCTAGAATAAAGCCATTTTTCTGACTTACATACATTAAAAACCCATGGTCCTGCTTTAGCGATTCCTACCCAAGGACTCGAACATGCAAGTGATCCATCTTCCCTTCCCTTACATTCATAGATATTACACTATTGGTCTAGAGAAGGATTATATAGGTCACTTTAGGCAGTAGGAGTCATGAATCTTGCCCTCCCTTTCCTATTCTAGCTACCTGCCAGTTAGAATCCAGGGCTTCTAAGAGGAATAAACTTGCAGGCCTGAGAATAGGCCCAGCAATCGTGCCACAATGTGCAGTTCAAAGTAAACAGCACCATTGGGTAACCTGAGACTCTAAACAGGATCCAGGTTTATACTTATTTGTATACACCACAGCAAGTACCAGAATTACAGTTACAAATCGACTTGGGAGCACAGGATACAGATTAGTTTTATAGGTTACGGTGAGGCAGGGATTAAAGGAGCAAAAGGCTTCCCACAGGGATTAAAGGAGCAAAAGGCTTCCCACAGATTATAAATTGAAATAGAGCCTTCTTCTCCTACAGAAGGTACCTCACAACCTCATATTATTATAATAGCATTGCCCTAATAATCTAACATATAAACACTGGAGATATGGGCAGGGACATTCAAAGTATCATCCTTTATATCCTCTTTCATACATACACATCACTTCCTGTGTAGCATATAGAAAGTCTGCTTGCTTTTTGCTTGTTTTACAAACAGCACAAACAGCACATCATTGGATTTTATACTGACAATATCACTTCCTTTCAGTATTCACATGGAGACCCCTTCGCAGTCACAGGGGTGTGGTTTAACTTCCCATTTTGACTACCCCATATTAAAATAGGAATCTCAGCTCTGTATCCATGGATACTTCTGGTGAAATAATCAGTTTATTGTGATATTGCTCTCATGCAACGTTTCGGGTGTTATTTCGTCAGGAGTGTACAGCTGAAAACAACCACATTTAATTTTACAATAAATTGATTATTTCACCAGGCATTGAAAATTTCATTTATCCCACTCCAGTAGTAGGGTCTAGCAACATGGCAGCTCCCACATGTACCAAATTCAGCGAGTTAATAGAGCCTCTTGGTTTAGACAATTGCAACAGGGGGTTAAGTGTTCTCCTCTCTTCCCTCATCTGTTTGCTCTCTAGCTAGCCTGGCTCCGTTTTCTGTGAGATCAGGTAATTACCTTTAAAGGATCAGAGGGCCATAAAGTCAGTGTAAGTGCCTGGCCTGCACAGACAACCCGGAACCCTAGCATCGGGGGGGGGATTAAGCCTTAATCATAGCTGCAACATATGTCAGTTCATCATACAATTTAGATTTCGTAATAATTCAGGTCGAGACATATTGCATATGTACGCAAATAATGTCAGCCTACACTGGAACTTAGGTGCAACTGTACATACAGTTTAAGTTTTGATCACATTGGAAGCCATGGCCATTTAACTTCTTTGTCATACTTACCGCTAAAAATGTCAGATTTGGTATCTATTAACTGGGTAAAATTAGCATATGGCAAACCTACTAACATTTTATTTGTGGTAAGTACGGTACATGTAGGGAACACTGGAGAAGGATATATGAAATTTCCCTCCAAATGTACAGGATCCACCATCCAGGGAGGGGAGAGGCACACCCCTCTATGGAGCAAACACCTCGCAAATTCAGGATTGGGTATAAACTTAAGTTTATATATTTTGTATACGTTGTATATTTTGTCTTGTACCTAATATAATTCAGTGCCTTAGGCAGATTTTCCATAAGGCTTGGGAATGCTCAGCCCTCCCAAGTGAAATCTGGCAAAAAAAAATGCTGGAAAAAATTATAGTGTACCATTAAAAGATGCCACTGAGGTTTGATTTTTTTGCTGCATTTCTGGGGAGGGAGGTGGGGTTGTGCTGGTGTTAGTAGCTCCTTTCCCATACTCCCATAACCTTTAATGCGCTGCACGGGTTGCCCAATCTTTTGCGATACACGTCGCTCACATGATGTCACGTATCTGCGACACATGGAATGCATGCGCTAATGACGTCAGTCTGAGGTGGAAGAGGGACAGAAAGCAAATGCGTCAGTGACTTTACATTCCACCTGAGTAAATAAAGGAGGCCATTGAAGCGTGCTCCCCCTTTTGGAGACCCGCGGGGAAGGGTACAAATGGACACTGCAGCTGCCTGCTGTAATAAGAGCCACATGGCTTGAATATATTTATTTACTTAAAAATACTAATTGATAAATAATAGCTGCTGCTTCCCCTATATATATCATTTATATATATAATTTAATATATATAATTTATAGGATCCCCCCATTTGCTCTACCTTAAAATGCAGTGTTAGCATGTGAATTTGCAAATAAGGAAAAAAGACTTCTGGGAAGTCTTTGGAGGTGAGTATAACTGTCCTTTAAGCAATAATGGAACATTTTAACAATTAAAGAAATGTATATAGCAAATTCAGGGGGTCTCCTTCTTTATCATCATTAAGATTAACTTTTCCAAGTGCATCTTCAGATCAAAAAGAAAAGTTAATCTGACATTTTGAAAAATCTGTTGATTTCCTACCCTTTGCAGTTCCCTGCTGTTGACATTAGTGATCTGACATTTCAGGTTCTAACGATCCTTCTTCTTCCCAAGATGCACCACATCCTTGGAATGCTCCTAACAGTAATTTCAACTGATTGGCTGTTGGATGGGTCAAAGATGCTCAGATCTCTACTGAGCAACTGAATCAACCCAGGCGCTGGGTCAAGGGCAAAAACCATAACGGTCTCTATTAGGGGTCCTGCAAACAGGAAGTCAGTATTTCGGTTGCATTTATTTATACACAGACAAAATGCTGAATTGGCAGATTAAGGTCATTGGGATGAAAAAATACTGCTCTTTTTTTCTAAAAAGCATGTGTATTTGCACTGAACTTCCCCTTTAAGAACCATTTACTTGCATGTACAAGTTTTCTGAACATTTCCTGGCTGCAGTGATTAATGTGGATTTTAATGTAATAATTCTCAAATGAACATCTACATCTTAAAACAAATGAGAATTATTTAATTTACTGTGTTCACCAGACAAGACATGCTTTTTCGTATCTAAACAATAGTGGTCTTTTAAATGGCTTTCTTTATTATCATATAATGAAATTAAACAAAAAGTTTAAACAGCTGCAGTAATAATGAAAAATTCAGAATCTTATGCTTTTGTCTTTTCAATTATGGAAATGAATTACATTGCAGATCCTGTGGTCTATTCAGGCAAACACTCCAAATCGTATTCATTATTAGTAATTTTGCATGGCAATGTAACAAAGGTAGTGTTCCAGTTGACAAATTAAAAGCAAGGTGGCAATCTGTGAATAAGGCATCTGAGACATACTACAAAGCAGGTGAGTGCAATTCATAAAATACAACTTTATTTGTCTACATATGTTTTAGTGGGATACTTGTATCCTGTTATATGTTGCAGGATAAAGATATAGCTAATAAGGATATAAAGTACTTTATTTCACACATATAACCAGTATGTCTTTATGATTGTGGGGTTAATCAAAGTTTTCTGAGGAAACACACACACAAGCATAGAGAGGACACACAAACTCCTTGCAGTACACTTACAATCGAGTTTGTAAAATTATGATCGCTTCCATACAATAATGTTCAAGATATCGCCCAGGCCCAGGACCCCATAGCTGCAAGGCATCAGTGTTAT
The DNA here is from genome assembly GCA_019447015.1 of Hymenochirus boettgeri. Lineage (NCBI taxonomy): Eukaryota > Metazoa > Chordata > Amphibia > Anura > Pipidae > Hymenochirus > Hymenochirus boettgeri. Next base: position 93,653,987 of record CM033472.1, on the reverse strand, counting down.
TCATTGAATCACTGTGCTTCTCATAGCAAAGTGCTACTTATTATTATTTGTTTATAGCAGTAAATATATTCTGATTAGGTCTACATATGCACAGTTATTATAATAATAGTTTTATTGACTTTGTACAGTATGAAGGTAAAAGTTTGCATGGATAGTACTGTTCTAAATCGAAGATTACTACCCATGCAAACTTTTACCTTCATTTAGTGTAGCTATATCAATACTGTGTTAATACAGGAAATGGAGAAAATATAATATTTACAGGCAGATTCAATATCTATTAAATAAGGGTAAAACCCCAGTTAACCCGATCTCATATTGGGGTAATGTCTGTTTTACCCTTAATTTAGGGCACTGTGCCATTTCCAAATCAATTCCCCAATAGGTAAGTTTTACCTAGTATCACAAAATATGCTGTGGTTAGTGTAATTGAATCTCCCAGTGTGTTCTTATAGCCTGCAGCCTGATTCTTATTTAGTGCAGCATTTTCAATTTTTTTAATTTTTGCTGTATTTTCAAAATCATAATGTAACCATTTTTGAAACTTGACTTGCCATTGACTTCTATTGGGTTCTGTTTTTTTAAATTTTCAAAACTTTTGGAAAATCTGAAAAACTGATTTTACAATGAAATTCAGGAAATTTGTTCATCTTTACTTGAGATGTGGAATGCAGCCTGGTTACCATAGATGTAGCTGCCCTCTACTCAATCATCCAACATAAATATGTGACGGAAGTGATAAAGTATCACTTGGACATTTTAAAGGTTCTTATTCATCCAGGTCACAGTATATTGGAGGTATTTAGTTAGATCGTACTGTAGTAGGTTGGGTATCCACATACCAAAAGTCTTCAAGTAAGCTACACTTTTCCAGTCTCCACCACTCTGGAAAACATCATATATATACAAAATACTTAGTGCAGCATACGATGACACTGAACTACAGCTGTGTAGAAATAAAGTCCTAAGCACATATGTTTCTTCACTAAATAAAGCTTCTTATTTCTACACAGCTGTAGTTCAGTGTCATCGTATGCTACACAAAGTATTTTGTATATGTATTTAGTTAGATCAACTGGACTTAAAGTTTAGTTTAGGTTTCACTAGTCATCTGACTGGCTTTCTCAATTGGGAATGACTTCTGAACAAAATCTGAAAGAATCTGTTGACAATAAATACCATGAAATGTGTCCCAATAAGCAAATAACAGCAAGGTGTCTGGGACCTGCATTGTATCATTGCCTGCCATGCACAATGCTGTTTTTTTCCATTGGTGATTTAGAAGAATCTAAATTAATTGAAAAAAATGTATTTATTGAATTTTGCTGTCTGAGAAAAATAGATTCACACCAATTAAATAATTTGTGTGCACAATATATTGTCATGTGTGTTTTGGGAAAAAAATAGGTCAGCTTCCACTCATATGTTTAAATACACATTTTCACATAGGGGGTGATCTCTGCACACAATAAGCTATATCTTCATTGTAAATATACAAGAAAGCTACCGGTGGTCCATGTTAAAATTCCAATTCCATATTAAAGACATATAAGGGCCACCTAGAAACTAGGCAGAGAGTTATCCCTAGAGGAAGTGGCGTAATTCCTTAAAACACAGAGAGTGCTCAACATGTGATTTTATGGCTGGAGGTATTACTGTAGTGTTTCTGTCATTGTTTACCATCTAAGGGGAATAGTAGGGAAGCCACCTTTAGTACACATAAATAAAAACATTCATTGGCTGGCAGTCTGTCTTGGTGATGGAATAGCTGGAAGGCTGCTTCATAAACTAGATAAGTGTGTATCAGCCAAGTGAATGTTGAATATGAGACAGTGTATTTATAAGATAGTTTGACAGTGCTGTAAACAGAAATATGTTATGACAATTTTCTGCGATTACTGCTGGGCAGAGCAGGATTAAACACCACAACAATCTAATTAGCTACTTTTCTACTGATTACATGTTGCCTTGGCAGTATTGCATGCATGAATTAGGCCTACAAATATGTCATCATTGGAGATCCTGGCAGGCCAGGCAGGATTAACACTTCCAAGGAAACTTAAGCTGTTAATTGTTGAACCAGGCAAAATTTACATTATCCAGGAAAAGCCATAAGATAACTCAATTCCACATGATAATCGACATTTCCATTGATTGGCCTAATTTTATTTTTTATTGTGCCTATATTGGAGCATAATATGATCAGAAAAGTCAAGTTTATAATCAATTGATTTAATGATTATAGTAAGTTCCAATTAAATGTAAGTGTCATGTAACCTCACAATAAATGACATTAAACATTATATACCAAACAAATTGAATGTTGAACAATATGTATGGGACATCTACATGCATTTAATATTGCATATCTGTCCATCAAAGTATCAGTCAGTTTATGATCGCAATAACCTTTTGTAGTGTACGGCCACCTTAAGGTTAACCCACGACATACAATTACAATATTGGACAAAAAGATCTGGAGGGGATAAACAATCAAATATAGATAATAATAAATATAAATAACCAGAGTCAGAGGTATGGCATTACTCTTCTCCCTCATCATTCTCCGAAGTAAATATATACATGTAACAAATTAATCTCTCAAATGCAATTAATGATTATGACAATGATTAACAATGGGGGTTATTCAATAAAAGTTCTTATCGTTTTAAAATGGTGCTAATTTTGCCCCAACCAATCAGATATTAGCTTTCAAATGTTACATAAGTTCTGATTGGTTGGGGCAAAATTAGCACCATTTTAAAATGATAAGAACTTTTATTGAATCTCTCTGAATGTTTTAACATTCAATACAAATAAAAATGGACATGAAATGGACATAAACATGAATGTAATACATATCTGATAAGCAATACTAAAACCAGTACTGTTCATCCCTTTATTTAGCAGATTATCCTAAAATATAACACTAAAAAGACATGAACTTCCGATATTACTTATGTATTGTAGATGTTTGCCAACAAACCTTCTAGAGGATTGCCTCCATCTTAAAGCCCATTCACCAGTTGTCCCATTCCCCTTCTGTGTTCGATTGCCTCATATTGAGCCCTGGGAATGGGCTATGTTCAGGGTCAAAACTCCTGTTAAAGCATTTATGGAATTAGCTCAAAATCTCCAATCTCAACACAAATGCATATCTGGCTCCTTGCACCAACAGAGGACTTAAGAGTTAAGAGCTTAGAAAAAAAATAAAGAATGTGTTCAAATCAGGCATTACATTATCAAGAGATATGTTATAGTTTTGCCCTAAGCTTTTAAACTAGAGGTGTCAAATCCTAGATCCCTATATTCCCCTGTGAATTATATTTCCCCTGATGAACTGCCATCTAACAAGTGTTACAAAGTGTTCAAAAATATTAAATGTTAAAATACCTGTTGTAAAGTGTTTTTGCCAGATTTTATTGAAAATAGCAATAGATCACAATAGAGGCTCAAAAAAAACACTCCAAGGTTTATATGTGTGGCTGGAAAAAAAAAAAAGTACATCTCCCTTTCCTTGATGGCCCTAATTCTAAGGTCCTTGCACAGGCATTGCAGAATGTGAACATTTGCCCTAAATTACCTGTTGATGAGGACCCCATGTCATTGGTGTTAGTCAGGGCTGCCTCATCCAAAATAACCCTAACCATACATAACATGTGGTGTTTGCAGGTCTGCATGTCAGATCTTACCTGACAAGTGGAATAGTCTCTGGGGGGGGAACAGGTAATGTTCTTCATTCAAAAGCTGTTATTCTCAATCCTACAATTATAGCTACACACTGTCCAGTCAGGGAATTTAACAAATTGTGCAAATGCTAGGCAAGATTGTACTAAGGTACTTCAAAGCAATGTTTTATTTTAAATGTAATACAGCAGAATTTCTATACAATTAACTGTAATATTGCAAGTGACCAATCTTGCAAGTGACCAATGACTGTCCCAATTGTACAGATTTCTGTGCTCATCAACCATTGGATCAAATGGTTTACAATAACATGCTCAATAAAAATAGGCAAAAGGAAAGTGGTTAGAGGACAGAGATCACATGCAGATATTTATTTAAGTCCTGATAAATGCTTGTTTTTTGTTTGAAGGTCAGTGGTCCTTTTAACACAATGGATTGATTGAGTTGACTAGATGGTAGCTGCAATGTCAGAGATATTGATGGCACAACAAATATTGCTAATCCCAGTTGTACTTATGCATTAATAAAGGTAACACTTTGGTTTACTTAAAGGGTTTTTGACATAGTCCTCTTTAAAGACCTGATCTTGATTTGTATCCTTCATTTACTCTATTTTAAGTTCCTTACACAAAATATTCTCATTGTTCTATTTATCATGAAGACCTTTTTTTTCAACTTTTTCAACTTTTCTCATGTTTCTGTGTAACTGGTCTCTAAATGTATATATAGATATAGGCAAACTGATCTACAATACTCATCTTATTACAAGTGGAAATGGAAGTTCAGCAAAAATACATGTGATTTCAAGAAAACAAAGTAGTATTTATTCATACCAATAAACATAACCCCCTATCCATTACAGTGCATAAATAAATGCTTTCAAAGAACTGACTTCCTGTTTGCAGGAATGTATGCTGTTTGTTTTTTCAAAACTGGCTGTAATAACGAATGGAGGGTCTGCTCTGGTTTGTATATTTTATCATTATTTACATTTGAAATGTGACTGGGCAGTGACTTTTATTTATTAAACTTAAATTAAGGTGGGCAACAGTTTTTTTTAAAGTTTATAATAGTCACTAAGATACATTGTTAAATTGCAATTCTAAGCATATATATCTGTTGCTCCCATTATAATCCATGTGATTTATATATACTGTTAGCAGACAAATAACCAGTATAATAAATAGTATTTTTCAGGGTTAAAATAATGGCAGCAGATTCTGGCACAATTTAGATACTTATTAGCATAAACTATTACAAATTTAATATATTATAAATAATTTGTGAACACAATTTCTAAATTGCTTACCTTTACCATTTTATGATTCATTAATAATACAAATGTAATAAAATCGGCAGATTTGTTCTAGTTTGCCTCTTAATACATTTATTAGAATTGCATATGGTGGCAAGAATTTGTATTATAAATCCCTTTTGTGCCAAGTTTGGTTCAACAAAAAACACAGTTAAAACACATACTGGGGGACGCAGTGATTCCTAGTTATGCCACTGCAAATTAGAAAATATAGAATACACAAGTACAAATAGACTACACTTTGCCTTAATAGGTCCATTATTTTTCCATTTCAAAACACTGCCACTGCCATGCACATTATTGTTGTATGTTGTAGTATAAATCGGAAATTGATATTTTATATTATATATATATATATATATATATATATATATATATATATATATATATATATAATATTATATTTTGATATTATATATTTTATGCAACCTAGTGAACATTCTTATTTAACATGTATGGAAATCCTAACTCTATATGAGTAATCCTTACTAGAGATGAGCCTAATTAAGTTTCAGAATTTGAAACAAAATTGAAATCTGATCTGGCAGAATTTACAGAAAAGTCAGAATTGATAAATAATTTGAAAATCTAAATATTGAAAATTTTTAAAATGCATTCATAATTTAGAAAACAAAATGTAATAGTCAAAAATGAGATCAAAAAGTTTTAAAATCGCTTTCAGAATGTAGAAAATCGAGAATGAAAATATGAAAATTGTGAAAGAAAAATCGAAAAATTCCACTTCAAATATGGGCTCAAATATGATTTTTTAGAATTTCAATAACTTTTGTGAGTAAATAACAGGAGAGATGTTTAACATAATAAAGAGATTTTAATGATTAAAACCCACTAAACCACACAATACCTGTAGGCAACCTACCTTATATAAAGTACATCTCTTCAGCTTCAAAAGCTGGATCAAATCTAGATCAATTGGATTAAAGGATTTTCACTAAAAGCTAGCCTGAGGAATCTTGTCAAGAATGATGTCTTGGGGGTTACAGTTTTCCGTATCGAGGTTAGCCGTACTTATTTCATTTCTTTAAAATGTTCTATTGTTTTTCAGGAATTTTCAAGTATAATTAATATACAATTTCAATAACCCTAAAAATGTTTTGCAAAAACAAAGTGGGGCATACATATTTCATTTATATTTGTTCTTGCAGTTCTTTTTAATTATAAAAGTGCATTTAACCTTGAAAATTGTCTTCATTTAACACCTTCATTTAGGTTAGTTAAGAGCTTAGAGAAAAAAATGAATGTGTTCAAATCAGGCATTACATTATCAAGAGATATGCTATAGTTTTGCCCAAAGCTTTTAAACTAGAGGTGTCAAATGCTAGATCCCTATATTCTCCTGTGAACTATATTTCCCCCGATAAACTGCCATCTAACAAGTGTTACAAACTGTTCAAAAATATTAAATGTTAAAATACCTGTTGTAAAGTGTTTTTGCCAGATTTTATTGAAAATAGAAATAGATTAGTCAGAAACTCAGTTTTTAAAATATTATCCAATAATTTGCAGTAAGAGCTCATTCACTTATTTTGTTCATTTTTGAGTGTTGTAATGCACCATAGACTGGTTTCAGCTTTATTTTGCCATCATCATTGTAGTGTAGCCCTTACAAAATGCCTCACCTAATAAAAGGTGTTTACATCATTCCACAAGCTAAATGCAAGAGCCAACCACTGACTGGTTTCAGCTTTATTGAGCCATCAGTGTAGTGTAGGCCTCTGGTTTTGTAGTGTGAAGCGTCTATAGTCCGATGTCACCAATAAATTAAATGGGGGGGAGAGAATTAGGCTTCACAGCTCCCCTTTAATATATGCAAATAAGGAATTGAGACTTCTGGGTAATTTCCATGTTTCCATGGTAGCCCTAACAAAATGCTTCACCTAATAAAGGTTTTTACAGCATTCCACATGCTAAATGCAAGAGAGCCAACCACTGATTGGTTTTGACTTTGGTTTTGCAGTGTGAAGCGCCTATAATGATGGCTCAATAGTCAAAACCAGAGGAATACGCTACACTGATGATGGCTCAGTCTGTGGTTGGCTCTCTGGAAATTACCCAGAAACCTCCTTTCCTTTTGTGGCAAGGCTCTAGTACTTATATTTTTTATATATAATTTATATACTTATGTACTGAACTGTTTATGTATTTGTTCTCCTTGTATGACTTTTTTCTCTTTTGTTATTGTACAGAGCTGCATCCCCAAGTGGCACTTAAACTATATATATATATATATATATATATATATATACATACATACATGTTAGTTTTTTGCACAAAAATTAAAAAGCCTTTTCAATTGTGTCTTTAAAGGGTATGTTGGTATTCCCATAATGACATTTAATATTCTTATAGAGAAGCACCTTAAAACCCGAAGATCATTATACACTGATCAAAACTGCACATAATTCAAATTATTTAGCCAGATCCCTGCATTAGATAATGTACTAGCAAACTATCATCACAGCCATGATGAATAATGTCACTGCCAATGACTAATGTGTATACCTGGAGAATTGTCCATTGAGAGAAGTGGAAAGCTCATCCGAGCAGGTGTGAAAGCTCTTTCCCTGCTTTCAGCAAATTGCCTCCAGGCATTGTACTGAATAACTAGCTTTGTGTACATTTCTGGGCAGTGTGAGTATAATGATCTTAAAATTTGGGGGGGGGGGGCTTCTCTATCAGAATATCAAATGTCATTTTAGGGGTGGACATGCTCTTTAAAGCCCCACAAAAGTTTGCAACTTACCGATTACATTACCACAGCATATTAACAGTCACAAAGTGTTTAATACATTGCAGGAATGAGTACAGATTAGTTACTACAATGAAATTTATTACATCTCCCTGATAGTATGCGATAAAGCAGAGGCATTTATTTTACTAAACTATTCAATGTGTCCAGTTCCCACCAGTTTGTTGCATTGAATAGTGTGGCAATAATGCACAGCTGCATCCATTTTTACATGTTACAAACGCCAATGAAATTTACAGTATAAAAAAAATTTCCTCTTAAAATAAAACAGTATATCTGCTGCTAGGTAAGAATTTGATAAGACATTCTCCTCCTGTAATTGCTTCTGTTTCTTGATATAGTTTTAAGAAAATGATAAAGTATTAAACATATGTTAATCATGTTTATGTGCAGAAAGAATATCAAATCAGTATATCACAAATTCTGTCTTATATTAAAATTAAATCTAACTGGATACTGTATATTGTTTCTTCTGCAGTCTACTTTGGCTATTGCATCATGACAAGCCTTTCAAAAAAATAAAAAATTCTGCGTGAAAATACAATTGATGATTTGAATATTTTTTGAATACTAATAAATATTTTAGTGACAGAAGTTTTTTAAAGCTTCATTGAACTGGGAAGAACTTGTTTGTAGAAAGCTTAAGAAGCACTGGATTGGTCAAGATGCTCATCTCTTACCAGGTTTTCAGGCACATAAAGGATATTGGTACATGTGTGGATATGTCAGAACACATTAATCAAGGTGGAAAAAATACAAGACATAAGCAAAGAATTTCACACAAAAATATTAATTAAACATTGAATGTCTGCATCAGAAATACATTTTTTTTAACTTTCTTCTTGAGTTGAAAAGTAAGTGTAAATAAATCCCTTTTAACTCTTCAGAAAGAATAAAACATTATGTTTGACTGTTCCAGTTGATCATAAAAAGGGTCACTGCACAGAATTTTCTACTGGGGATTCCTGATTCAAAGGTTATTACAGCTCATAACCTATTATCTATCATTTGTCTGACACAGCTGTTGATTCTGTAGCCTACTGAGAGTCACTGACATTTGACAGAATCACCCCACAAGCAGCAGTATCCATAGGTTTATGAAGAAAAAGAAAGACAGAAATGAACTTGATGTGGTACCTTAAAGTTTTCTCTAGTGGCTTTCTCAACTTGTCCACCCATTAAAAACCTTAAAGGGGAACTAAACACAAAATACAAAGGCAGCTCCACAGACTCTATAACTGTCACATTTTTCTCTCACCTCAGAATTTAGCCTCTTAGTGTAGAAATCATTTATAGAACATTTCAGGAGACTGGCAATCTATGATGTCACAGCTGGCTTCTAGTGTTACCTCCTTCTGGTGGTCCTGGACCCAAATCTCCATCTGCACATGCTAACTAGGTACCTTTTGTTTGTTTCCACTCCCATTATGCTAAGCTGCATGTAACAGTCCCCACCTGCCAGTGTCTGCCAGTTAATCATCAGAGATAGCAGTAAATATTTTTAACTGATTGTTCTGCTCAAACAGAGTGGCGGAAGGTGTTAACCCTTTTCATATGTAACCTTTATATGTAACCCTTTATATTTGTGATCATTTCTGCAAGACTGTCTTTTTATGTGTTTATAAAAAAACTGCACTCTACCATTTATATTAGTGTGTGTATTGATGTACAATTAGAAGTGTAATGTCAGCTGCATTGAGTACAGCCTTACAGCTTGTATTTAATGTAATGGCAGCGAGTTAATTTAATGAGGCAACGGAGAATGCACAATCGCAATGATGTGCTTCCGTGCCCGGGCAGTGAGCTTCCACAATTGGACCTTATCGGAGCGCATGCGATACAGACCAAAAATGGTGATCACATGTACTCCGGAAGCGCAACCCATGTAGCAGTACTGGTCCCATAAGCTATTACATGCCTTTGCCCTCACTAGCTCAATAGAATCACACTAAAACGCACTAGTGGAGCCTAGACCTACTGTAAGGGTTTGGAAAGGTGGCAATCCCAGTTAAATTGTACTGATCACTTTACAAGGACACTTAGGCTGAGGACACACTAGAGTGTATCCAAGGGCTCCAGAAACGTGGAATGCATGCACAGCAGTGCTCTAATGTGGCCACATCAATTGGGCAACACTTTGTTCACTTTTAAAAGCACAATCAGATAATGCTTAAAGGGGAACTGTGGTCCAAAAATGACTTTATTAAATTGAGGTAAATTGATAGGAATTGCTCCCATGAGAATTTTTGCAATTTATTTCCATTGTTTATTTTGCATACTTTTGAAGATATTTACATTTTTGTGTGTGATATGGCAGTAGCATAACCAGGTCCTCTGCACTTCCTGCTTCCTGCTCTGAAACTGTCAGTCAATCTGTCCTGTGTCTCTTCCTCCCCTTTGCAGTCCCCCTGGTCCCTCCCACTCATGGACCCCATGGTCCCTCCAGTTGCAGGCCCCCTATGGTCCATAATCTTACAGCCCCATGTGGCCCCACCCACTCACTGTGCCTAAGCCTCGGGTTACTCAGACCCCCCGAAAACTCTGTGGAATTAGTCTTTTCAGGCAGAGTGAGAACTCTGCCTGAAAAGGCTGTTTTCACACAGTGAAAGAGAAGGGCTAAAGATTCCCTTACCTTCTGTGTCAGGACTTAACACAGCAGAGAGGAGGAGGGACTTCCTGTCTCCCTCACACACTGAGGGAGTCTGAGGCTGTGCTCGCCAGTGGCACTGTGCAGGAGAAGCCTCAGGAATGTCACATGTCAGCCTCCCACCCATTAACTTTCTGGTCAGTCATTTCTGTATATCTTGGGCTGTGAAGCACGTAGAGAGGTGGTTGATGGCTTGTTTTAAAGGTAGGAAACTGGCCTTTCATTTAAACTTAACTTGTTTGGAGACCACAGTTCCCCTTTAAAAGTGCATTTGTGAGCCTAGCCCTCATAAAAACAAAAGAGCACTGTACAATACATTTTAAAAGAGAATGTTGGGCAGGGTTGCCAGATCAGTGAAACATGTAGGGACACCCAAAAAAACCCCACATGAAGCATGAGTTGGAATTACTATTCTTTAATTGCAATCAGTGCAGCCCTGCTAATTACATATACTAAGTGTGTACCTACTAAACCAAATGATATGGCAACTCAGGATGGAAGTAGTGAAAAGACAAAGGCCACCTTTGCCTTTAAGACCCAAACACATCTGAAATCTACAAGAGAAATGGCTAGTTTTAATTTATCTGTTACTTACATCCCATAAAGAGGATTTCACGCTAGGAGCCACGGCCTCAGAGGATGGATCAGGATGGTGGGAGGGAGGGGGGAGGGCTCCCCTGCGCATGCCTCAGACCTTGATGAGGTTGAGGCACAGACAGCCACAGGAGGACTCACTGAGAGCTTCTACACAACAGTTTCCCAGACTTTGGAGGGGCATAGCAGAAAAAACAGTTGGAGCAGAGATTTAAGGTAAGGATTTTTCAAACTATAGAATGTGGCCAGTATGGGGTTAAATTACAGTTTTGGGGTGGACATGCACTTTGATCTATATGTTGGCAATTTAAAGGGGAACTAAAGTCTCCAGACAACATTGTCCCAATAGACTGAGCACATTCACAAACATACAGCAAGCTGGGTCTCACCTCTCCTTTTGCAGTGGCTGGTGGGTGATTTATGAAATGAACCAGTAAATGACCATGCTCTGTAGTGCCCAACAGATCAATACATGGTAGTTGCAACCTTGCTTCCTATAAGCTGACAGCGAATCATATAACAGCACAAAGATCCTCCCATATAACAGCACAAAGATTTTCACTGTTCCTGTGCTAACACTAATATACGTTTGGGACTGTTCCCTTTAACCATGGCCAACACCCTATTCCTTCATTTTCAGCCAGGTATCCAAGTGTTCCCGAGGCCGATGGTGAGCATTTATCAGGAATGCTCATTTATGCGCTACACACATAAAAGATAAAGGGGCAAGGGAATTGTACCTTTATCTTTAAACCACGTACCCAGCTTTGAGCTGGCTAGGAAATTGCAACATATTGGAGAGGAATTCTTTTATGTTTTAAAAAAAAAAAAAAAAAGTTGGGATAGTTCTCCTTAAATCCCTTTCTACCAAGAATACAAACTGTTCTACATGTTGGCCTTTCAATTGTTGAACCTTATTTGTCTACCAGACTACAAACCTTCGTCATGTAACCTGTTGCTTGTTTTTGATCAGCCCAAATTACTTTGTGTCTGTCCTGTTGACTATGAATCTTGCTATCTGCCCCAACTTTTGCCTGCCAAATGTTTATAAACCTTTTCTGCCTGCCATAGCCCTGTGCCATTCTACCATTTATAAACCTTAAGTTGCCTGTCTCAACCATTGCACATTATTGTTGTTTTTCCCAATTAGTATACCCCTAAGAAGTATTCATCTATTGTTGAAGTCAGTTACTTATTGGAGCAAGACTAGTCATTGTCCCACTGCGCACTATCCCTACCATAAGGGACTCTGAAGAAGACCAGACAGTTACTTTGAATCTGTGCCTAGAGAGAGTTTAGATTATTTTTCTCCAAAGACTCTCTGTACAATTAATCTTTTAAAAAGGAGCTTTAGTAACTATTTTAAAGGGTTAGAACATTTGTATAAAATACACACAGAAACTGTAAATATCATTTCACAGCAAATGTCTATAGTAGTTTATGCTATGCATACAATTAAACCTGTATAACAAAACAAAATAAAAACACTAACAAAACTTATCAACTAAGAGGAAACTTACTTCCTCCAACAGACGGACCGGGTGGAACCTCCCGCAGCCCTCGTCGCAAATCTAAATGGATGGTAATCCTTAAGTACATACACATCCTGTATCAGGGACAACAGGTGAAACAGTGCTTACCAGTAGTTGTTATTGCCCCAGGTGAAGCAAGCTCCAGGCCCTTCTTTAGAGCAAGATACGAAACTCAAATACAGCAGGAGAGAGTTGTGCAGCCCAGTTCAAACACTGGATATTCCGTAGATAAAAAGGTTTACTTTTTTAGAAATATTATATATATATATAATGGTAATAGTGTGCACACAGTGTTCTCTTTTGTTTGCCTGGAGCTGTCGGTCTTTAAATTCCGATACACAACAAAAAGATAGGTAGTAGCCAACGCTCCACAGGTCTTATTCACAAGTTTTATTAATTTCAAAAATAGTGCATAGTGCAAGAAATAGCAACGTTTCGCCTTGGTCTAAAGGCCAATAAACCAAGGCCGAAACGTTGCTATTTTGCACTATCCACTATTTTAGAAATTAATAAAACTTGTGAATAAGACCTGTGGAGCGTTGGCTACTACCTATCTTTTTGTTATTTATATATATATATATATATATATTATATATATATATATATATATATAAACAATGAAGGTAGCCGCACTCTCACTTGTATTCTCCACTATTGGCCAGGGTGCATCCCCAAATTTTCACATAATAATAAAGTAACGGAGCACTCCATGGACTTACAACAACACAGCTGTATTATAAACAGCTGATTGTTTGTAAGTCCTGGAGTGCTCGTTACTTATTATTATATTATATATATATATACATATAAAGCAATGTGGAAAAGCCTTCCAACCAAGTCAAAGGACCTTCCAGACTGGGGTTACCTTGACATGGTCGGAAGGCTTTTCATTCATGTGATCACAGTAATGTATACTAAAACCCCTTTGTTTATAAAGTATGCCAGTGTGCAGGTAATATGATATTGTATTGCCTAGGAATGTGCATTGATTATATATATATATATATATATATATATATATATATGTGTGTGTGTGTGTGTGTGTGTGTGTGTGTCTGAGGCACTCCGCTGGACTTTAAAACAAACTTTTATTAGTAGTAAACTCTAAGCGTTTCAGCCGTAACACACGGCCGTCATCAGGATACTCCATCTTGGTATTGTAACCCTCTATATAGACAAGTGCCCTCCCTCTAACCCTCCCACATCCCAACCCCTCAGACGTCACCCACAAGTGAATGGATACAATGATCTAGCACATAAATAGCACAAATAGATACAAGTTAAAAACATCGAAAACACTCCAAGGATAAAAGATTACAAAAGATTACAAAGGATCAATGATTTTCTATTATCATATGCAAGATTACAACATATCGAGCACGGGATACAGAAGACCCGACAGTTACACAATATTTCCTAGGTCACCCATAGTTAAAGGCTGCTCGCCACTATATTAGATCAAATCAGAACAATGACAGGGGTCCCACTACAGGGAAAAGGGTATCAGCATACTCACTTGCGATCGCCCATTGAATTGTGGGCGACCCCAATAACTCAAATAGTCCAATGAGGGGTAATACTAAGGAAACCGCACTGTAGGCTAATAAGGCCACCACACAAGTATCCGACTCTAGTGTCCATGGACCAATAGAGCAAACCATCACCTGATAAAAAGGGGGCAAAGTGCTAAATTGGTATTATAGAAAACAGGATAATGCCAGTTGTTCATTCAGGCCTCTGGGTACTAATGTATCCAGGGCCCTAATCCACCTGGCTTCTCTTCTTAAAAGGGCCCGGCCCCGATCCGTTCCCTCTCTAGCTGGTTCAGAGTCAATGGCCATCCATCTGAAACTTGACAGAGGGTGACCCATATCCCTATAGTGTCTAGGGACTGACTGTTCGCCAAAATGGCCAGTTTTCTTAACACCCTCGGTGGCTATTTGTCTTAATGCTTGGCGGTGGTTGGCTAGTCTCTCGCGGAGGGTGGTTATCGTTTTACCAACGTAATACAAGCCGCATGGGCACGTTATGATATATATTACAAATGTGCTGAGACAGGTAAGTCTTCCCTTAATTTTAATACGACATCCATTATGGGGATGGGGGAAATCTATCCCTGTCAGTATATGTCTGCAGGCTTGACAGCCGCTACATTTATAGCAGCCCCATTTGTTATGGGGTAGCCAAGAGGTAATACCCCCACTTTTTGGGGTCCCCAAATCAGTTTTCACAAGTATATTTCTGAGATTCCTACCGCATCTAAATGCGATCATGGGGCTACTGTTGGAACATATAAGGCTCTCAGCGCTAGATATAATATCCCAATTTTTAGAGATAATATTACACACACATTTGCTGAATGGCGAATATTGTAGCGAACATGGGATAGTTCCTCTTTAGGATGGTCAACCCTCCTAGCTCCATCAACTTCATCACTGGCAGTGATCAGGGGGGGGGCTATTGAGAGCCTTATCTAACCGACAAGCTATCATTTTTCTTCTGTGGTTCCCCTCCAAACAATGAAGCAGTCGTCAATAAACCTTCGGTATATGATAAGTTTATCACCATATCTCGGAAAGATATGTGTTTCCTCAAATTGTTCCATGAACAAATTGGCAAATATAGGACTTTCATTGGTCCCCATGGCTGTCCCAGGGATCTGAAGATAAAACTGGTCTTCAAATGTAAAGTAAATATCACCCAACACACAGGTAAGTAGCTCCAATAGAAATTCTATGGGGGGTCCCTGATGTCGTGTGCGAAGGGCTCTTCTGCATACCTCCACACCCTCAGCTTGGGGGATCACCGTGTAAAGACTGCTAACATCACATGCCAGCAGTACACAATTAGATAGGTTCCCCTCATATCCCTTGAGGATCTGGATAAGGTGTTTGTTGTCCTTAAGATACAATCTCATGCCTTGCACCAGAGGCTGTAAGAAGGAGTCCACAAAGATAGATAAGGGACTAAGTATGGATCCCCTCAAGGCTACTATAGGACGGCCCGGGAGATTTACTAGTGATTTATGTATCTTTGGTACACTATAGATCAATGGGCATTTAGGGTCCTTACAACGAAGGAATCCTGCAATATCCTCTGTGATCCAATGTGCCTGGAGGGCTTGGTCAATAAGTCCATTTACTTTTTTCTTAAGTGCAAGGGTGGGATCACCAGACAATTTTTTTGTGAATTTTAGTATCCGATAATTGGGTGGCTAGTTCAGAGCAGTAGTAGCTTTGATCCAAAACCACCACTGCTCCCCCCTTATCAGCAGGGCGAATGATTATCTCAGGGTCTTCTCTGAGAATTTTTAAAGCTTGTTGTTAACCTGCTGACAGGTTAGACCATTCTTTACATTTGCGTGTATTCCTAAAGGCATCAGTGAGTTCTTTATTCACTTTATTGTTGAAGACTTTTATGACAGGAGGTGGATTTAGTGGCTCATAATGACTTTTAGGTCTAAATTTGCTGTACTCCCTCTGGGTGGAGTTACCAAATTGTTCTCTCAATTTCAAATTCCGAGTAAACTTATAAAGGTCAACTCCATCTTGGAATTTATCATGTTTTGGAGTAGGAACAAAAGTAAGGCCCCTGTTCAATAATTTGTATTAATTTTGAGACAAAATTCTTGAGACAAAATTCTACATTCTTCTTGGAGGATTCGTTCGTGGGGGCTTGCCGTGTGTTGTGCAGAAACTGCTAAGCAAGTAACAGAACATCGTCTCTGCACACTTACTCCGTGTGGACTTAATGAACAATGTCACTTCAATGTTTTCTATAGGTCCTTACATTTATGGAATGGATGAGACCTATAGAAATAGATATTTGTTTTGTTTTTACAGACACATGTTCTTTTACTTGCTTAGCAGTTTCCGCACAATACATACACCCTGGGGGACATTAATTATGTTTTCATCCCTATGAGCCTGAGGTAGCTATAATATGTGATCTTCAATATGGTTTCCTCCTCCTATTCCGAATGTCCTAAAATATAATCCCAAACCCATTGTTGTCATCTTACCATCGTTATGATATGAATAGGAGTAGCTCCCCGACTCATGATAAATTCCTTGACATATGCCGTGTGATACTACGAAATGGTATGCCATGGGACATATGAAACGATATCTTATCAACACTAGGGTATCGCTAATGGTCGATAAACTTTACTCACCCCATTGCTGTTGAGTGGTCAGTCCTTCTGGACTACTGTTCATCATCTTTTCCCTGGTGTTCTAATGACCCCTGGTCCAGCAACTATGTTCTTTTTATGGTGCCCATCTATAGTTGATTACATGTGAGGATTCTCCACTTGTACTATAATTTTTATTGCCATCTGCCATATATCTATTTAATCCGTGATGTCCCTTTAATTGAACATTCCTACTAGCCGTCTGTATGCTTATTATTATTATACTGGGCTTTCCTAGTAATTGTCTTGTTATACACTTTGCCAGATTTTATAGTATATGTATCGTTTATGTATTTTTTATCCTCACTTGTCACTTTAGTTTCCACTTTATATGGTTCCCCTTTGGATTTACCCCCAAGGGCAGTCCTATGATGATGTCATAGGAACACGCCTCCCACACTTCATCCGATTGGTGTCTGATGGGTTTTAAACTTTCACTGTGTTCTGTTTCAGATGTTCTGAAGACAGCCCTGCGTTTGGGGCGCAAACATGTTAACTATCACTTTGTGAATAAACACGCTTTCTATTTTTGCACCAAGTCCCAAGAGTGTGCTCGTTTCTGAATGCTTTATATATATATATATATATATATATATATATATATATATATATATACACACACACACACATAAACATATATGTGTGTGTGTATTTCCAATAAAGTAAACCGATCCGGGATACATTAAATTTGCTACATTCAAGTGCATGTAATGTACTTTGGTTAAAAACATTTTCATTAAATTAAATTTTAAAAAAATGCATGGTGCATTAGTGTTTACCTTGACAAAAAAATGGGAAATTGGCACGTGTTATAGTAAAAAAGCTACATTTTCTGTCTGCTGGATTCCCCCTGAATACCGACACTTCTGCTTATTTTCATGATATCTATCTTGGCTGCATTACAAAAAGCTTAGATTTTAGCAAATGTAGGTAATCCATACCCCTTTCTCATAGAGTAATTTAGTATTTCATGTGATGTTGGGTATGAATTAGCTATGCCTTACTCATTTGTTTTAACCTACTGTGCCTTGTGGGTGATAACGTTACAAATTAATTGATTAAAAAATTTCCATAGGAAAAAGGTGAGATCAGGCAGCCATTGCTAATGGATTTGGCACACAGAATCATAGCATGTCACAAATCACAGGTTTCAGAGAAACATAACATACTATGGTACAGGAATCCCAAGGTCCTGTAATCAAAGGGACCATGGCTGGCAGGGAATGGGGTCCCCAGCAACAGGAAGATTTAAATATAAGCACTTAGGTCTGATAGGGGGGTGCAACAATGTTGCAAGTGAGTAGGGGCTGAGCATAGTGGCAGAGGGTATAAAAGTAACAGATAGGGACAGGGGAGCTCAGAGGCATGATGGAAGAGAAAAGGATCAAGAAAAAAGGACCAGAAGAAACAGAAGTAGTGGGAATCGGCAACAAGGGACCCTCTTCGAGCTGTAACTGCTAGAGAGGATACTCACTGGGGTTCCTTGTTGGCACCCTGGCAGAAATTGAGCTCCTCATCCAGGAGCTATGGGTGAAAGCAGCGGTTCCACGGAAATTGATGGCTTCAGCAGCAATAGCTGCAATCGATGACCACATCGCCGAAAGAGGAGCATCCCAAGTCCAGGAGAAGAGCCCG
This sequence comes from Hymenochirus boettgeri, assembly GCA_019447015.1. Classification (NCBI taxonomy): domain Eukaryota; kingdom Metazoa; phylum Chordata; class Amphibia; order Anura; family Pipidae; genus Hymenochirus; species Hymenochirus boettgeri. The sequence goes on along the minus strand of CM033472.1, from coordinate 93,635,615 downwards.
TCCGCCAGAGTGTCTAAGTCCCAACTCCGTACCAGGACCTTCATGCCAGAGGAGAAGCAGCAGCGTCCAGAACGCTGTCTGGGAGGTCTCCAGATGCAACATCTGGTCCCATAGGCAGAGCAGAAAGATGAGGACGCAGTCAACTTCTGCCTCCAACACCGGAAGTTCCAAAAGCCGGGGCGGGACTTACGGTTTCAAGGAGTGACCGTCATTGTAATGCTGTTTTGGATCAGGAGCAACCCACAGCTTCACGGAGGAGGTCCCATGTCACAGCCACGCCAGCAGCTAACATACAGCGCAGGGCAGGTGCAAGGAAAGGGAGATCACAGCACAGGGAGCACAAGCAGCAAAGAGCCACTACCTACTCACATCACAGCATCCCAGCTACAAGGAGGAGCCACAGCAGCCCTACTCATGGCATGGCCACAAGGGCCACTGGCAGATCTTCCCACACCACTGCTCCACTGGCTGATGCAGCACCAGGGGGTAATGAGTTAGGGTCAGTTCCCAGTCGCATCTTGATGAAAGACATCAAGTGCAATTTACTTAGGGTCGGCTCGGCATTCCCTTCAGTGCACATAATTTGGTCGGAGATTACCACCAGGCAGCACTGGCGCAGATGCCGATCACATAAAGCACTAGAAAGTGCATGCATAAAGATCAACCGATCAGTGGTAAAATTTGTTAGCAGGACAGGTGGTTTAGTGGTTACCCACAGGGACAGAACGGTTTTGTTTAGTAGGGACGGGGTTCATTTCAACAAGGTAGGTTATGACCTATTTAATTACGACATGAAAGACACCATTAGGGACGCTTTGGCTATTTGGGGGAGCTGTCAGGCCTAAGGAATCAGGTCTTCCTGCAGTGGGTGGGTCCTTCGGAAGCTGACTGGAGTACTGGGTGGTAGAGTTAGCCCACGGGGTGTCAATTCTGGAGGACTGAAAGGGACAGAAATCATCTCACACTAGTATGGTGCAGCAGCGTCCAACCTCATCGAGCCGGTGTACCTATGGCTGGTGAGCAAGAAGTTAGGGCATCCCGGTGACCCCTACCTAAGTTATCTCTGTTATAAAGAAGTCATATGTTTGGTTATTAAGGAATATACAATATGTTATATGAATAATATGTTAATATTGTATCTGTTAACTAAAGCTGTGGCCCCTTTTACTCCAAATGCTGTGTCCGTGGTGTGTTTAAGAAAATAATATATATGTTGTATTCAGTTAGATCAACTGGACTTGAAGTTTAGTTTAACTAAACTTCAAGTCCAGTTGATCTAATTGAATACAACAGATATACCATGACCTGGATGAATGAGAACCTTCACAAGCATATTTAAGAAATAAAGGGTAGATAGGTAAAAGGGGTCAAAATGGGAAGGAGATGGAAGCATATATGCTTTGTATTAGTGATAATATATTTGTTATTTGTCTGTCTTGATGCAACTGCAGCTATAACCCATATATAAGATTAGATTTAGATGTTATATGCAATGCCAACATATTTATATAAAATATGTTAATGATAAGAAGAAATCAAGGTAGATGAATAATAAATATGTTAATTTGAATTGAACTAACTAATTACATTTATATTTTAATCAGTAAAAACAGCAGTTTAAAAAAAATAATAAGAAGATAAGGATTATGAAATTCAGAAGGCATTGAATCTGGCAAAAAATATATAAATTACATACTTAAAATCTATTTTAAAAAGGACTTGTGCGATTTGAATATCACTCAACCTGAAGTATCAGATGAAGAATAGAATTGTAAGTAGAAAATTATGATCTAATTACACTGCATTATTTGCTTATTGTTGGTTTAATTAGTTTGCAAGTATTCATGTTTATCTAGACATTAAGGTTCAGTAATAAATGGTTAGTGATTACTTTATATTAAAAGCATCTCAGGTGGGTAAGACAGTACACACTAAATACAATAGGGATTCAAACAAAAAAAATATGTAAAATGGGTAATATATGCCACATTTTGGAGCATCAGCATAATGGGCAGAGCTGAGCAATAGCATTTCTCTGTACTTTGGGCCATCCTTGGGAATATTCTAGTGCTCTCTATACTCAAAGCACCATGTGAACATACTGTATATACTTGAGTATAAGCTGAGTTTTTTTTATTTTTTAAAATGAACCTGAAAAGCTTAATGGACATGGTCTTAATGGGACTCTGTACAGGGAAGGACTCGAGTCAATCAGTTTTACTAGTTTTTCAGGTAAAAATAAGTACCGCAGCTTATACTCGGATGGGATTATACTCAAGTATATACAGTAAGAATTATTCATAGAATATGAGAGTCCAAAAAAATCCCTGAAAGGCTAGGAGCAGGATTACTGCACATGTTTTCATTTGAGTAACTCAAAGAACCATTTATCATACCAAATGAAAGCCTTAAATAAGGGAAGTAAGTTTACGATCCAAAGAGACCTACTCCCTCCAACAATGTAAATATATTGGAATATTTAAAAAAAGCCTGAAAATCAAATCTCGGTTTATACTCGAGTCATATACTTTTCCTACCTTGTCCGGCGTCCGCTCGCTCTGTATCCTCTGCACTCCCAGATGACGTCACTACGTGGTGCCTCTCACTTCCCACCAATGCGTAGTGACATAATCCAGAAGTGCAGAGGATGCGGATGTAGTTTCCAAACATCTGGAGTGGTAAGAAATTGGGGGTGACTGTGTGGGATTTAAAGGGCAACTAAGCAAAAACAATACAGAATGGTATCTATTGTTAAATATTGCCTTCTGATTATGTATTGTTTTAAGGCTTTAGTTGCCCTTTAAATGGACAGCAGAATTCCCATACATTAGTCCCATACAGTAATAGCCATACTGAATTTTGCTATTACTGTATGGGACTACTGTATGTGAATTCTGCTGTCCATTTAAAGAGCAACTTAAGACTCAATACAAAACAGAATAAGAAGGCAGTAGTGGTCATATTTTCTACCCTTACTAGAGTCAATCACTTTTCTCATTTTTCAGGTAAAATTAGATATCTCGGTTTATACTCAGGTCAGTTTATACTCAAGTATATAAGATAATAGAAAACTGCTTAGTACCGCTCATCATCACATGCCTACTATTCATGGGTAGAGCCTATTGCTTAGGTCCATAATATAAAATAAGATGCTGTTAATATAAAGTAATCACTAACCATTTATTACATGTCAAATGCATGACAAGGCAAAATCTGAAAATCGATAGTCTATATTGTATATATCAAAGGCAACCAAAGTAAATGTTCATTTAACAAACATATGAAAAATTGTAAGAATCTTTCCCACCAACACGTAGATACAATATTTTGTATTAATAAACATCTATAATGAAATGATTATTATAATTATTATTAATACTACTAATATTTTTATTTATATTTAGCATAGCAGTGTATTATATATGAGGGTGTACATTTATATCCCTTATATTATATAAATACATTTATATTTTTACGGAGATTGCATTGAGTTTTAAGGAGAAACTAATTAGGTGGTGGTATATAAGTATATAACACTATTACACATAGGAAAGGTCTATATGTATGTGTGTAATTATCACTGTTTAATGAAAATCAGCATAACAAATAACACTATACCAAGTATAGAACTACTACCTACTACTGAATTACAAAAATTATATACAATTAATAAAGTATACTTACTTTATTTGATACCCCTAAGTTTGAATGGAAAATTCAAAATGGTAGGTTTAGCCACACTTCTAGGATTTCTACATGAGTCTCTAAAAGGAAGTGGAATTGGGACACTAAAAGGAAGTGGAGTTTTACTAACATCCAATGAGGTTCTGATCTTCCACTTTTAGCAAATCAAAAAAATATCTTAGGCATTGTACATGACAAGACAGGAAGTGTAAGGAAGTTCCTGTATTACACACAATTATGTGCTGTTTGTAAAACATGTGACAGTCTTAGCAAATTTAAAAAATCTTCAGACTCTCACATTTACTCCCCTCCCCCCCTCCTCTCCATAGAAAGTAATAAGACAATCTAGTTTCTGTGGTGTGATGTCTGTATATGATTAAATGACGTTGCATTCCTCTGAAACTAACCAGCATGCCCACTTTCCCCAATATTAATGTATTAAACATGAGGCTGTCAGGTACCTTCTGTTATAAGAAGGTTGTATTTCATTTTATACTATATACATATATCCTGTGTAGCCCTGGCCCCATAGTGATTGTCAATGTGGAACTTGCCGTGGTAAACACTAAGTATGAACCTAGCATGTTTATCTGGATCCTGTGAGGGGTCTCAGGTTCCCCAATGATGCTGTTTGGTTTGAACTGCAGAATGTGACAGAAATACCTGGGTCTATTCTCAGACCTGCAGGTTTTTTCCATTGACATTCTATGGATTATAGCTGTCAGATAGGTGGTTGGATGTGCGACTCCTACTGCCTGAAGGGACCTGAGTAATCCTTCTCTAAACCGATAGTGTAATTGCTATGGAAGTAAGGGAAGGGCAGATGAATCACTTGCATGTTCAAACCTTTGGATAGGAATCACTAAATCATGGGCTTATAATGTCTGTAAGACAGTAAAAAGGCTTTATTCCAGGATGTATGAAAAAATTAATTTTCCAGCATTCTGTGCAGCCAGTTTTTAAACATGTGAAAAGTTCAACACCCATGCTCTTTATCATTACATTTTATTGCATCTTAATACATTCATTAGCCAATGGACATAAAGAAGAAACTTACTGCTAAAAGAATGCTGGAAGTTGTAGTTTTCAAACATGTGCATATTCAAACCCTTGGGTGGGAATCGCTAAAGCATGGGCTTTTAATGTCTGTAATTCAGTAAAACGGCTTTATTCCAGGATGTATGAAAAATACATTTTCCAGCATTCTGTGCATCCAGGGAATGCTGGGAGTTGTAGTTTTCAAACATGTGCATATTCAAACCCTTGGGTGGGAATCGCTAAAGCATGGGCTTTTAATGTCTGTAAGTCAGTACATGTGAAAAAGTTCAACACCCATGCTCTATATCATTACACTGTATTGCATCTTAATACATTCATTAGGCAATGGACATAAAGAAACTTGCTGCTAACAAAGAATGCTGGGAGTTGTAGTTTTTAAACATGTGAAAGGTTCCAAGTTTAAAACCCCTGCTCTATACCATTAGGCTGTATTACATCTAGCTACATGCCTTACTTAAAGGACATAAAGAAAAAAACTTACTACAAACAGATAATGTTGGGATTTGTAGTTTTCAAACATGTAAACAGTCACAGGTTCAACACCCCTCCCTGCTCTACACCATTAGGATGAATTACATCTAGATACATGCTCTTAGCTAAAGGCAATGAAGGAGATACTTTGCATGTTCCCACTCATTTATTTGGAAGTGATTTATATGTGTTTATATGTTAGATTATTATGCAATGCTATTATAATAACATAGGTCTGTGAGGTACCTTCTGTTATAGGAAGGCTCTACTTTATACTCTGTGGGGAGCTTTTAGCTCCCTTAAAAACATATCTCCCTAATATTTATTGCTAATCTCTATCCTGTGTTCTCCTAACCCCATAGTAATTGTAGATCTGGAGCCTTTTGCTCTGTGGATTTTTGAAACCATTGTAAAACAACCCCATGTAGTTTAATCTAACTCAGGGCTGCCATTTTATTCAATGTCACTGTACAAAAAAGTTTGGTAAAATACAAAGGCAATCTTACATTTTGTGCTATCAGGCTTAAGCTAAAAACAAGTTCAGTTTAAAAAAAAACTGTATAAAGCACTATGCGACTGGTAAATATGCAATGGGGATCCTGAAGATTGACTTAAATGACAACTGTATTGCCCAAATCCCTTTTTACACTTTACAATCTTTCTATGGTCTCATTGTCATAAAACATGAGTGGCTTATTTTAGAATATTACCATTCATTGCTTAACTATATCTATATACTTTTTGCCAACCTTTAGAGGAAACAGGTTTTTTTTTCTCTTTTAAATGTAAAAAAAATGTGTATATTTGTATTCAGAAGCATTGTGTCATTATACCGATATAAAGAAAGATAAAACAGAAAAACTGACAAGGGAGATTTTCACATATCTAATTGAAAATGTATACAGAGAACACATTAGGTATGGATTGGAGAGTGATACCACAAGGGAAGAACAGAATCTTTGAAATGGTAAATGCCCTTTAGTAGTATGTCCTTTGATTGAGTGTGTTGTGAGTGCTGATCTAGACCTGCATTTTAAGTTTACTAATGAGATGTAAAGATATAGCACTTTTTAATATACAAATTTCATTATTTATTAGGGAGTTATAATATTTACAATAAGAAAAAAAAATGAAAATGTCATTGTTTCGTACTGATTATTTTGTGAACATTTATTTATATATATGCCTCCATGATTTATCGATTCCAAAACTATTATATAAATATTATAAACCTGAAGTCTTTCAGTCAGGCTTTGATTTCATAAAATGTTTTAACTATTTAACTCCCCAAAACATTAGCTTTCAATAAATTTCTTATTTAAAGAAATTTTAAGTGGAAACATAAACACTTACATAAACTCCTCCCAACAATTGCTCCTCATATCCAGTTCCTAAAGGCACATAATTATATCCAGTATGCTGTATACTTTTTGCATAACAATAAGGGGGACCTTGAACTTGCTGGTAAAGATAGTTTTTCAGCAATAAAGAAAATATGATCTTGGTTTTTGATTTGCCTTTTGTTAAGGGAAATGTGCATACCATCTACAACCGGAGGATAAAGCCAAAGTTTTGCTAGATTTTTATAAGATTTCACAGGAACACTATATATCATTTAAAGGGTTTTTAAGTAATTGTAGGTTTTAGAACTTGAAAGGTTAAAGCTGGTAGCTGCGCTGTTCTCCTCTCACCCAAAAATAGATAGATAAAACCAAGTCAATAGTATTAATATCCTATCAATACAATAAATAGATACAAACCATATTAAAAATGTGGTAAAAAGACTTACATGCTCCAAGGATGCAGGTCAAAACACAGCTTTATTTTTCCATAGACAAAAACATTACATCTGAGATAAAGTGCAATGTGCATATTGCAAACTTAGAAGGTTTGGGCTAAAAAGTTGGGGAATCCTCTTTAATTCCTTTTCCTATTATGCTATAGTGATATAACCTTCTAGGATAAAGGGTCTTATCACCTAGTAGGGCACTACCCTACTATATTGTGCTTGTCCCAACGCATTTCACTATCTCTCTTATAGCTTTCTCAAGGGTATGCCTATAATCTGCTTATTCTTGTCTTAAATAGTTGAAATTTCGCGGGGATTGGCTCCTTTCATCCGGGATCTGATGGACGTCCTGACGTCATTATGTGGTTGCGTTCGCTTCGCGCATGCGCGATAGTCTCGATCCTTCACGCATGCGCACTACATGCGCACACGTGATACCCTATGTTGCTCAGTTACAGCTTGCGAGTCAGTTCTGTGCGTTCCATACTGCTGCCCTTGTTTCCCAGTGGGATTGGTAGTTCGCTGCAGGTTTACTATATTACTGCTAACTTTCTAAGGAGGTATAGATGCACTTATAAGTGCCATATGTAGAGGCATAGTGTATGTATCGGCTAGAAGCTAAAAACAATAACTGTAAAAGTACAGTTAAATTGTAGGTTTTAGGTAAGGTATGGTTTTGAAAGATTTGTCTTTTTTCAATTTTCAATTCACTTAAAAATGTATGTATTCAGTACACTGAAACTGAAGAGCTGTAGCCATCTTATATTGAATGAATAGTTTGAGGCCAAACTTGTACACAGAAATAACTCCTGCAACATATGATAAAAACATTGAATGGCTTCTCTATCTATAGTTCCATCTCTTAACAATATCAGATAAACTTTACATTTTGCATCCCTGACTATCTCGCCTTACTTAATTATCAGGTTTTATTTTCCACATGGAGACACACATCTGTGATTGTGAGCAGAATGGTTAAATAAAGTATTTATAAATCACATAATGTCAAAGTATTAGACTAGCAGTGGCAATTTGAGTGCAAGTGCATATCTAAATATGACAGCAATGTAACTGAGTGTGTGGTAAAAAGTAAAAGTTTCACTGACCATATATGTTACATACTTTTTATTCTTTTTTAATTGTAATTTCTCATAGTTTCCTGTATTTTATTTGTCAACCCAAGGAAGATGTGGCAGCATGAAAAAGAATAAAGCTTGGTATACACAATTTCACTGAAATTTGTCTGTCATCTAATACAAATTTACCTACACTACTTAACCGAACAGAAGCCTCTATCCTAAATATGACTTTTATCAGTCATGTGTGTAGGTTTGAGCATTAGAGTGTTGATAGATAGATAGACAGACAGACAGACAGACAGACAGACAGACAGACAGACAGACAGACAAATGGACATTTAGATTGGTAGAAATCTTTGGAATCTTAACTTTCCCCCATTTATTATTTAAATGTAGTTTTCTTGCATTCTTCAGTGTTCAGATAACTCTGATCCATAGATCTTTGTTGAAATGTTAATTGGTAATCACAGTTTAACCTCCCTTGCACTGCTAATCTCTCCAGTGATCGAAGTCTACATTAAAGAGTGTATCTAATGAGAACATTAGGATTTGATTTGACTCTTGCTATATATTTGCTGTCTTTGTGTGTCTCTTGAGCGAAATTCTATGGTAGAGACGAATACTTAACATAAAACAGAAATCTTTCTTCCTGCATGCATATTCCCTCATATCTCAGAGGTAATATTACACTTCATAGTCTCAGCAAAATCCTGGACTGACTTTCAGTCTAAAATATTCACCATCTGGTACCCCAAAACATCTGTATTACTTTGTAAATACAATCCATCAGTGTCAAATATCAAGAAAACTGTTTATTTTAGTGGATTTAGTCATAATTAACACTATCATTGAAAATTATCTCATCCAGTCCTAAATACTATAATAAACTAATTTGGAAAATCATCAAACTACAGTATATAACCAATAACAATGTGTGTTCTTTCTTAAAGGGACACTATACTGAAAAAAATGACCCTGCCTCATCTTAATCTATAATTGAATACATGTAAGTAGCACTTACTCTGATTTGCGTGTGTTGCTGCATGCATGCAATCCAGCACACAGCATACCGCATTACAACTGTCAAAACTCTGTCACCATTCCAGCTACAGTAAATCTACTCCCAGAAGAATAGTTTTTGAGAGCAAGAAACTTGATTGACAGCTGAAATATCAGAGGTTTTAGATTTGATATCGAAAGAAATAGGGGGCAGATCAACAAAAAATGATACAGTGGTGGTTGGGAATAATTTTTGTTTTCAGTTATGGTCAATTTAAAACAACCTATTTTTCTGTATAGATGCCCTTTAAGTTTGTTACAGCATTACTCTAGGAGAATTATCAACACCTGTAACATTAATTCTAATAACTTCCCATTGGTCATTGATCAGAAAGAAAAATATAATTCTGCAATTTCAAAATACAGTGTCTTGGCAGAGACTTGCAATTACTGTGAAATAATGACCATGTATGCCATTTTTTCTTTACATTATGTTCCTTATTTCTCTGAATGAATTGCCTTCTATGACTGTCAAATAAACAAGTTTTATGTGTCATGTGGCAATGATGTTTTTTGGGCAGAATTATTACATTTTACAGAATTCATATTATGCCAAATACACTTATTATGCATGTCTGTGGCCATTTAAACATGCTGGCTTTGCATATTCCTTTTACAAATTATATTTGTAACAGTTAGCGATGTAGATATATTAGCAGGGCCATATAAAGCCCTTATCAGTAATAACACAACAGGAAGCTTTGCTGACAAGTGCTGCTGAAAGTAATAATGTAGACAATTACACATTGCATCTAATTGTGAGAGCCTTTCATAGCTGTCCTACTATAGATCAAAGCTATTTTAATTTTGAAAAATACTTGGAATGAATACAACATGAAAGTTCTAATACACAAACACTTGTTAACTTCAAAATACCATATTTTCTCATTCTAGCTGAAATATAAAAGTAGTCCACATGGCCTCATTAATCTCTTTATATCACAATATCAACAATATAATTAGTCTAAAGGAAACATAATTTGAAACAAAAAAGGGATAATACATAGAAAACATTAACAGATGGCAAAACCTGACTAAATAGAAACCAGTCCAATGCACTGTAGTCTTTTTGATGTTGGTCACTAAATAAAGTATTCAACTGATTTTGGAGTGCAACCCTCAATCTGTTTTCTCTACTGCAAAACCTGACTATCTTATTTTAGTTAATGCCATCTATACTTTTTTCCCCAGATAAAACATTTATACAATGACTTCATAGGTCATTGAGTTACATTACTTTATAGATTTTTAACCCAAGACATGTTATTGCCTGGGTTCAGAACACATAAACATTTTGTTCCCGAGTAATTAAGAAACCTTTATATACAAGTCACATAAGGTGAGGAGGAGAAGGGGTTGGTGCAGAAATCTGTCATGTGTTTACAGGACAACAGTAAAAAAAAAAAAAACCATCACCCCCATTACATGTCCACACTTCCAGCAGCTGAAATCACTTACTCACATTTACAGCCATGCTGCCCTCTCTTAGATATCACACAGCAAAGATGAGTACTAACAGCCCACCTCCTAGACGGCCCAGGGCCATGGTTAACATAAAAATTGTCATTGGCTTGTGGGAATGTCTGTTACAACCTCTCTTCTCTGCCAGTCAAACAAACTCAAAATGTCCTGTTGCTAGGATACAGTCTATATAATCAAGCTGATCAAAGGTGGGTGGAGGAGTGTTTTCTCGCATGCTAGCTTTGAGTGACAGTTAGAGGCAGACAAAATTGTTACACCCCCTTCACAGCATGGCTAATGGAAGGCAGAGAGAGGCTCAAAATCAGGAAAAGAAAATGTATGGGGTGGGATGCGTACCTTTACTCTTCTTAAAGCAATAAAAAAAAATTGCATTGGGGCAATACAGTTATCCTTTAAGAATGCTGCATAACAAACTGCCATACCATCCTTTTAAGGATTGTAACTGTGGTCTCGAATTATTCCAAGCTAGTAAGAAGTATATAAAAAGAATTCCAATGTGCCTTCAAAATAAAACCTAAATCACATCTCTGGATAAAACTTGTGAGAAGTTATAGCTGGAAAGATTCAACAATATTACCTCCTGCTTGAACACTTCCTGTTTTCAGCCATGCAAACAGCTTGTAGTCATGTGACCAGCCCCTGCCTGCATTAATAGCCTCCCCTTCTCAACTGTCAATTTTTCCCCCAGGTACTTCCTGATTTCCCCAGCATTAAGTCTTAACTGAGCATGCTTCTCCCCTGGGGCGGACGGGCGGGTGGGGCAGAGGTCTGGTGATTTCACTCAACCTACTGGAAGCAGGAAGTTTGAACATTCACCCCAATGTAATTTTTCACAGGCTCCAGCCAGAGTTGTGATTGTCAGGTCATTTTAAAGGAAATACTACAGGCTTTCATTTAACCCTAACTTGTTGCCCAGTTGCCCTTTAAAGATACAATCATAATATAGTAATAATGAACCATTAACAAGTACTGCATAGGTACTGCAAACAGCTGATTTTAAACTGCTGATCACATGTATGTTAATAAATGTGTGCGTGATCAGTGTTTTGAAAATACTGCCAATTCTGTAACAGTGTTTAAAACAGCTAATCAAACACACCTTTATTGTGGTACCTGGCCTGTCAGTGGGTAGGGATTTGTGTCCAGGACCCTGCAGGTTCACTACTGTAAGTAACACATCATAAACACACCCTTTATGTCATGAGGAAAGTGAAAGGAAACCAGAATACCTAAAGGAAGCCCCAGACAAGCACGCAGCTCTACAAGACATCTGTACTAAGTACTGTTATCTTAGGATCCTTTATTACTGATCTTGTAACAATGAAGAACTTGCCCTACCTGTGCTTGGAGTTCCATGACTACAGTATTATTTTGCACTCTAGACATTGGCTGACCTTATCTCTATGCATTATTTGTTCATTACCCAGCCAATAAAACTATATACCGTGGAGAAAACATTTGGAGGTTTTCAAAGAGTAAATTTTCTGTAAATAAAGTCCCATACTAGCAAATTAAGTCTACGTTCACACTAGAAATAGAACAAAATGGACCACAACATGGATGCAGAAGTACTTTTTTTTTAATGGACTGGGTCAATCTGATCCGTTAAAAACAGTTTTTGATAGAAATGGATCTAGTGTGAATGAAGCCTAACCCATAATAATTAATTTTCCCTCTAGGTTTCACAAATACATTAAAGACATATTTACCCAGAGTCGCTCTGGCATCTGCTTTAAGATAAAGAGACACTTGTACAGCCACCGCAAACTATTCACCAGTGCCTTGCATTTCTTTTGATGTAAAAATATTTATGCCAGGTGAAATCTCCCCAATTGTATGCTAAAACAAGTCTTAAAACATCTTGACAGCAAATAACCCTTTAATGTCTGACCAGAGAAGAACAAAACAATCTATTTTTCCATAAAAAAGCAGCAGCCCATCTGCAATATTAGATGCAGGCAGTGTTTTTTTACCTGCCATTTCAAGAACTAAAGCTGTGTTAAAAATGCCCTTTGGGCAAATGAACATATTTATAATGCCTTATTTAAAGATAACATAATATATTGTATTTATTTCCGTTGGTTTATGGCTCCTATATTTTCCCATCCTTTACTTATGGATATCTGAGGCACTATAAAACAGCTGGAAAATCTGAAATAGGCCAGTCCAATAACAACATTATATTTCTGTATTTTTCTTGTTGTGGATAGTGTTAGGTGATAGTCATTTCTATTTCATGTAATGACTAAAGCCTGGCAAATAATTTGCAGAAAACAAAATGTTCATTATGTTTAAGACTAATTGTACTCATTCAGAGGATGACAAACACAATGGTAAAAAAAGTCAATTTAAACTTTCTATGTAAAGTTGGTAGCCTTAAAGGGCTAGGCCACACTAGCGCGTTCTGCATTTTGCGAATGCGAAAATTCCCGCGATTTCCGATGCACATGCGTGTTCGTTCACGTTTTGGTAACGCATGGGTTTCCATAACGGAAAACGGCAAAATTGCATGCGCAAATGCAAAACGCACACGAATTGAGATAACGCTCTCAATTTTGTCCGCGATTCCTGTGCGTTGCAGTGTTGCCTCAGCCTAAATGCTCGCTGCAGTTAATGGTGCCCATTGTCTTAGGAAGTCAAGAAAATGTTAGCTGCTATATCTGTCCAGAAAGATCATTTGCATTTAACCCAATAAGGTATGGATTCAAAATGGAACTACAATAAATATAATCTAGGAGATGTAATATTACCCACAAACAGCCAAAAATGCTTTGCAGGGCCAGCTCCATTTTCTATTAACATAGAGCATGTGCTTCTGTTAGGCACAGGCACCCAGTGTAAAACAGCAAACGTTAATTTTTACCCTACTTAGTAGCAAGGAATTGGGAATACACCCCACCCTACACTAGTGAATTCCCAGTAAAACCAGACCCTGTCCAACTCTTAGTTGGAGCCAGTGCAAAGGAGACTATCCTTTGCACCAGATACTTACTAATCTATTTTCACCTAACCAGATATACGTTAGCAACCTTAAAGGAACATGCCGGCCATCTAGTACTTGCCTTCCGGAATGTTACAGTTAGCACATAAAAAACGCATGGCAGTGCATGTCAAAGTGTGTGGCCACATTGCATGCACTGTGTTCATTTCTGAAACATGTCATTAGCAATTTTTTAATAGCTTGCACCCTGATAATGCAAAATTGTGCAAATTGCAGCACAATCGGACAGTAACACTCGCCGACGGGTGCAAATTTTTCCACTGCATTTGCTGCAAGCTGACCTAGATAGATTATCAAAATATACAGCAGAATGGCAGATGAGATTTAATGTAAGATAATGTATTTAGGGTTTAAAAATCCTAGTGCCACCTACACTATAAATAAATCTGTTTTAAGTGAATCTCGAATGGAAAAAGATTTGGGGGTTCTGGTAGATAACAGACTTAGCTGTACCACAAAATGCCAGACAGCAATGACCAGAGCTAGCAAATGCCAGACAGCAATGACCAGAGCTAGCAAGATATTGTCTTGTATAAAGAGGGGAATAGATTCAAGAGAAAAAAATATTATTTTCCCTCTTTACAAGGCACTGGTAAGACCTCATTTGGAATATGCAGTGCAGTTTTGGAATTCATATACAAAAGGGACATCTTGGAAATGGAAGCAGTTCAGAGAAAGGCAACTAAATTAATAAGGGGAATGGAGGGGCCTGATTATGCAGGCAGATTAGACAAGTTAGGGATGCTTACATTAGAGAAGCAACGTTTGCATGGGGATATGATCACTTTATACAAATATATTAATTGGCCATATAGTGCATTGTTTATTAATTGGTCATATTAGAGGACATGTGGGAATCCTTTAAGATTAAAAGAAAAGAAGTTTCATCTTCAAGTTAGGAAAGGTTTCTTTACAGTAAGTGAAACTTCATTGAATAGCTTTAAAAGTGGGCTAGATACGTTTCTTAAACTAAAACATATTGAGAATTACTGGTATTAATACTGTAGTTCTGGTTGATCCAGGGATATTTTCCGATTGCCATTTGGAGTCAGGAAATAATTCCCCCCCCCTTTTTAGCTGTTTTTTTTTTTTTTTTTTGCCTTCCTCTGGATCCACTGTTAGGTAGGGTTAAAATGGAGGGTGAAAAGGTTGGACTTGATGAACGTATGTCTTTATTTAACCTCAATTACTATGTTACTTTGTAAGTAACAGAATTCAACAAACAGGCTGCACAGGAAGGTATGCAAGGCACTTCTGTGTATGGGGCTATGTATGGGACTTTCTATGGGGCTGTGTTTTGGGCTGAGTATTGAAATTTCTATGGGGCTGGGCTGTGTATTGGACTTTCTATGGGGCTGTGTATGAGGCTTTTGAAAGACTGTCTGTGGAACTATCTATGGGGCTGTCTATAGGAGAAAGTCAACCCCCGGCTTATACTTGAGTTAATCAGTTTTACTAGTATAAGTACCTTGGCTTATACTTGGATGGGCTTATACTTGAGTATATATGATAAGTTTATTATGTGCAAAAAGCACAGCAACATTTTGGTCCTAGGACAGGACAGGAATGTTGCCCGTTTTTTAGCACATAATAAACTTATAAAAAGACCCTGTGAGTGCCCCTGCATTTTAAACTGTATATATACATTATATAGATACATAAATACATCATATACACCAATTTCTTTAAATGATTTGTTTTATTGTTAGACAGTTTCAAAATGTCACTTTCACATTCCTAATAGGAAAGGAGTACAGATATGATGGTTCTATGGTTAAATGAAGTGTCTATTCAAATAACACAGAAACTGATTGTTTGAATAAGCCCAGATACTTAATTTATTCATTTATTGGAACTGGACAAAATTGTGGGTTATAATAATATTCAAGGTTTTACAGAATTTTACATTAGGTCAAAAACCACACAATTTGATTATGTAAGGAAGATGATGTACATTCTTTGAAGTTTCAACATTAAGCAATTACTAAATGTAGCACAAAAGGAAAGAGCGCTGACAACGTGTAAGCTTAATAAGTGAAACATTACAGAAAGCAGAGGAATATGTAGAACAAAAAGTTTAAATACCAGTTTTGGGCACAGGGGAAAAAGCACAAGAAAAAAAGCACAAGAAAAAAAAAAAGATAAAAAAAATAAAAAAAGAAAAAAAAAAAAAAAAAAATAATTAATTTCAAGGAAAAAAAAAAAAAAAAGCAGTTTTGAAACTTTTTGAAATCTGACAGAAGGCTTGGTAGTGCACTTTAAACAAAATACCTGCTAAACTGATTGTGTAAACAAAAGGTAACAATACATATTGAAATGTAGCCCAAAGAGATCACTAGAAATTATATTGTTTTTCCTTATTACTGAAGTTTGATGTCAGGGACACAAGAAGACTGTATTACCCCAACATAAATTATGAAAAGTAATCAAAACAGCAATGACAATGTTTGGTATTATTGGTATAAACTAGCAATGTCTATACCAATAAAAATGAATATGGTATTGTTTGTTATTATTTATTGCATATGTGTTTGCAGTGTATGAATTTTGTATTCATTGTATAATTTTCCCTTTACAACTTCCAGCTGCAGGGATAAGGGAAGGATTGACTTGTTTACCGATACAACAACTCTATTCTGATTATGTTTGTTTTTCATGATGTTGCTGTTATAAAATGATGTCAGGAAATTATTATCAGTATCAGTAATGCATCATAAAAAAATTGTATTAATAGGCCACTGGGAAATATGGTGTGGTTACAAAGTACTTAATGTATGCCAAGAGCCACAATCACAATGATCAGCAATACATGCGTTTGATATCTTGGTTGCATCTATTGGTAAATTGCCTAAGTTTGTGAAAGTTTAACCTCTTTGCTAAAAGGTCACGCAATTCTAATTAAATCAGGTTGCAGTAGCTGCATATATACATATATTAAATTGATTTGTGCAAATTTAATAGCAGATTTTAGCGCAGCACCTCCTTTTTTAGGTTGTAAAAAAAAACAATAACTATACAATATAGCAAAATGACTTAATTATCAATATATACATAATCAATAACTAAAAGGTAAGTTCAGTGAAAAAAACCATCACCTTTTTTAAAATAAATTATTTATATTACACATGCCTGTGTAAATGGACTGCTTTTAAAGGGGTATTAAACTATTACATTTCTAAATTTATACCTTTACGCAACAAGTGTAAAAAAAATAGCAGTGCTCCTGCGTGGCTGGAGCACATTTTTTTTTAGCATAGTTTTAAAGATATTTACATTTGTATGTGCTATATGGAAGCAATATCACCAGATATTGAAACCATGTGACAATCCCTCTTCCCTGTGTCTCCTTCTCCCCTTGCAAGCCTGCCTGGCCCCTTCCCTTGCATCACCCTTGGCCCCTCCCACTCATGGGCCCCATGAGCCCCTTCCCTATAGAAAACTTTGTAAAAACAGCCTTTACAGGCAGAGTTAGAATCATCTCAGTGAAGAAACAGAGCGGGAAGGAGGGGGTTGAGCAGCACACAGCAGGGAGAGACATCTGCACAGTAAAGTACATAAGGAATCAGAGCACTACTACAGAAGGATAGAGAAGGATGGAGAATTTGTTGTGAAGAGTAATGGTCAATACATCTCCGCCCATGACCTTGTTACTCTGACATTCCGGGTACCTGACTACCTAAATGCCATCTCTGCGTTTATGTCCTCCTGCTTCCTCAAACTCAACATGGATAAGATTCCTACCCAACACTGCTATCCACATCAATGACACACCAATCTCCCCAAACTCGATGCCTAGGAGTAACCTTTGACTCAGAACTTTCCTTTAAACACCACATTAATATCCTGTCAAATTCCAGTCGGTTACAGCTCAAAAATATCTCACGCATTCGTCCCTTCCTTTCACAGAATGCTACCAAAATTCTAGTTCATGCCCTTCATCATTTCCCATCTGGACTACTGTAACACCCTCCTATGTGGTTTACCAAGCAACTTAGTTTACAGCTACTGATCTGCTTCACCTTATATTTCATCCCCATCTCCTCTAGAATGTAAGCTCATTTGGGCAGGGCCCTCCTTCCTATTGTACCACAGTTATGCTGTAACTCACCACACTGAATGCTGCTGGACCAGCACTTAAATTATTTGCACTTTGTATTACTTGCACTACCCTTGTATGTAACATGTATGTTTTCATCATGTATATTAATGCAACTGTAAAGCGCCAAGGAAGAAGTTGGCGCTATATAAATCCACAATAATAATAATAATAATAATAATAATAATAATAATAATAATAATAATCTAATTCTATGTGGATTAAAGTTCTACTTGATGTGACTCATGATCCTGTACTGGGGTCACTTTATAATCTGTCTTAGAAGTGGGTATTGAAAGTAACATCTCTGTGTTTGCTAATAGACACTAAACTATGCAGAGCTAAGTACATTTCATGGGACCTGTCAGTGCTACAAACCTCGCCAGGTCAAGGTTTATAGCCATTTCCTACCAGATACCAAAATTAAGTTTGGGGGGTGGACATACCCTTCAAAGAGAAAGGTCAGTGGAAAATATCATTATTTTTAAAATTCTTAGTTTATATTATGCATACCTAGTTATTCTATATATTAGAATATCTATATTCATTTTGAAAAATCTGTTGAATTTATACTACTTGCTATTCCCTGCTGTTGATACTAGTGAGCTGACATTTCAGGTTCTGTAATGGTCCTTCTTCTTCCCAGAATGCACATTACCTTGGAATGTTACTAACAGTAATTTTTACTGATTGGCTGTTGCTCTACTGAGCAACAGAATTAACCCAGGTGCTGGGTCAAGCACAATACCATTAGGTCTCTGTTAGGGGTCCTGTAAACAGGAAGTCAGAATTTCGGAAGCATTAATTTATTCATAAAGAAAATGCTGAATGGGCCGGTTAAGGTCATTAGGATGGAAAAGTACTGCTCTTTTTTTCTTAAAAGTATATGTATTTGCACTTAACCTCCCCTTTAACAAATGTGCCACCTCAGCAAAAAATACATTTACATTTAGAAACTTTTAGGGTGATTCAATAAAGGTTCTTATAGTTTAAAATGGTGCTAATTTTGCCCCAACCAATCAGATATTATTTAACATTTGAAAGCTAAGATCTGATTGGTTGTGGCAAAATTAGCACCATTTTAAAAGATAAGAACTTTTATTGAATAACCCTGGTTATCTTTTGCATTAAAAAAATGTTAGTAAAATCAACTATTTTGTATTTCCCCAGGAAGGCTGTATGAAATTCACAATGGCTGGTTTATAAACTGCAAGGTAATGAGCAGCTTTCAAAGCATTATCCGGGACTTCCATATTGGTGTGAAGAAATCTGTATAGAAAATACTATGTGCATAGAGACAGTAAATACTGGGGTCAGGCGTGGTAAAGGCTACATGGGTTGTGGTTTGTACAACATGGAACCCTTCTTAGTTACAGAATCAATTATTACATTTAATAAATGCAACTTTAATTAGGATTAAAGAAATTAAGTGTTATCAGTGTGCACTGCTATTTGCCTGGGTCAGGGGGAGGGATACCATGGTATAAAAGTGGGGGCTGAAAATAAAGCTCAACTGATTTTGTGTTTTGAGTGAAGTGTGAGTGAACTTAGACCAGATTTTAGTGAGTTAAATTTTCACAAAACTAATGACAAAATCAAGAAGGAACATGGAAACATACTTTCCATGTTCCCATGATGCAATTGTAGCTTGTAGTGAGAAGCAGTAAATACACATTGCATCTGCAAATTGAGAACCTTTTGAATTGATGCTAAATCAGTTTAACTACTATTAATTTGTTTAAAAAATGTATGTTTTGCCCTAAAAGTGGGCATACACGGCATCTATATTCACGGCATTGATATTCCGGTCAATTCGATCAATTCGATCAAATAGATCGGAATATCGATAGAGCGATCGAAATAGCAGATCGGTCTATCGAAAAAATACTGATAGTGCAAGATGGAAAACTTTCCATCAACCCAATCTACCAGAACTATACCTTCCATAGTGTTTAAGCTGAAATCTACTGAAGATCGCTGGTGCAAGGTAGGAAAATCTGATCGGAGGAATATTGGGTCTTGTAGGCCCACCTTAATAAACTCAGTTATTTATGAAAGCAAGACTTTTATGTATTGTCAACTCACCTGTGCAAAATTGATTGGAAATAGCTCAAGAGCTTTCACAAATCATCGATGATTCCAGTATAGAAGACTCTTCTGAAAGGACCATAGAAGGGTTAAAAATGACTTATAAAATATACTTTAACAGTTTTGGTTGCATAAACTCTGGTTTCCAATCAAAAAAGTGACATTGAGCGTTGACACATTCCCTGTAGTATTACATTAAATGTACCACTCATTAATCTGGTGTGTTTGCTGGCTAAATAGTGCAAGGTGGCTTTATTCTTTTTTTCCCCCCAAGAGGTAACCATTTTGAAGAATTACCTTTCTCTGTCTTTTTATGTTCTGTGCCAGAAACACATTGCTAGTTAATGTGATTGCTGTGTTCAACCTAATCAGCAGCAATGGGAATCAAACCATACAATCTCAAATGCAGTATGAAGCACAGCACTGTTGTTCCCCTGCTGAGTCTCAAACTAGGTTTCTTATAGCAGTTGGCATACTGGGAAATTAATACCAGGATGTTTCAGACAATAAAAAACATGTTGAATGGTTTGCTTTAAATAATGGGGTAAAGTCAGGCCCATTAACCCTTTATTTCCCAAAGCTTTTATATCTGCTTTCGTCGTACTGGTAAAACAATTATTCTGCCATAGTGCTTGGCAGGCAGTGAAGTGTTTTTCCCTTACCAATGCTCACAATGTCTTGACTAAAACTAATTGCAAATGCAAGCCTTATTGCACATAATTGTATTCAGTTTGTAACATTATATTTATTAGGACATGTTAATTTATAAAAACAAGAACAAAGCATCCTTAAGACATTCAATTTAAAAGGCGTGTGTGTGTGTGTGGGAGGGTGTTCACTGAAGGTATCTTACATCCTAATTGTACGAATACAAAAGCATAGAACTATTTGGTATATACTATACTATATTACTATAAGGATGGTTCTATAGATGTGATATTAAGCTGAGGACTATTTGTTTTTTTTGTATTTACAAGAACAAACAACCATTCAAATCCTTTCTTTTTCAAAAAAAAGAAAAGAAAACGTGAGCACTATTTTTCCTAATGTGACATAATACCATCATATTTATTTCTGTGTGTGATTTACTGTTTATTGCAATGATTTTTTTTTTAATTAAGATTAGTTGATAGAATTATACTAGTAGGTTTTTACTCAAAGATGAGCCTGTAGTCAGCATATATTGGACTGTCTACAAGATTACTGACATTCAACTGAATGGGGGCAATAACCAAAAACGTGTGAAAAATTATTAGAACAGAGGAAAAAGAGAGACCTTACCACCTGTATACAGATATGAATAAATATTTATTCCCATTAGTTTTAAAGCAGGGGCGTAATTACTAGGGGAGCAACTGCAGGGGGTCTGGAAGCCAAGGTGGTCCCACTTTCTTATTTTTCCTTTGACAGATATAACCTTCTCCCAGAAAACCATCATAATTTTGCAGGGGGGCCCAGTGATTCCTAGTTACCACTGTTTTAAAGGAATTTTTTTTAATGTGTAACATTGGTTTCTAGCGATGGTCTCATTTTGTCGACTGCTCCTGCCGTTTGCAAGACTCTGCTTCACAGCACATGTAATGTTCATGTAATATGCAGAGCTGAACATACCTCTAATTTTAATGCTACAATCAAAATGCACAAACATAGCTGCTTTTTACCCGCAGCTTGTGGTCATTTAAAGAGCAACAGAAATTGCTATGGCAAATAATTGCCACAATTTATTTGTTCTTCCTCTTAATACACTTTCCCTGACTCAGGCTTTTTTTATATTCTAACATAACCAGGGCCTTATTTACCCACATGTGCTGTGCTAAAAATAGGGATTAAACTTGTGCTAAACCACATATGAATAGCTTAGCGCAAGTTTAACTCCATAATTGCACTGGCTGCACCAGTTTCACAAAATACACCTGTGCAACTGGTGCAATACATTTAATAAAGGATTTGCACCACGTATAACTCCACAATTTAAGACCAGCTAATGGATGGTCTTAAAGTGATGCTGGGGTAAAATCTCTTTTGGGATTACCACCAGGTGCAAATCCATATTAAATACCAGAAGCCACATTTGCCTGGAGCAATTTGCACCTCTGGTAAATGAGGCCCTCAGACTCCTTCAAACAAATACAGATATCTTACATCCAGGATACAATAACATACTGTAAGAGTCCAGTTCTCACTCACTCAAGCTACCTTGCCTAATGTTCTGTCCTGGAACATCAAACTATCACCCTATAATATATTGATATTGTAGGACTTACTGCTGTAAACTTGCTGTATGTCTTAAATCCAGGGTCCATAAATACTTACCTACACAACTGTAAGCCGCCCCCCCCCCCAAAAAATTTTTTTTGTTTATAAACAAAGTGCATCACCCCAGTTAATCAGTTTTATTCCTTAACATATGAAATGGTCCCTTGACCCAGGCAACTACTTTTAACCACAAGTAATATAACAATTTATTTTTCAGAACAACCCTATGTGTCCTGTATAAAAGATTTGTTATGAACTTGTATTAATGGTTTTCAC
Source organism: Hymenochirus boettgeri (assembly GCA_019447015.1). Classification (NCBI taxonomy): domain Eukaryota; kingdom Metazoa; phylum Chordata; class Amphibia; order Anura; family Pipidae; genus Hymenochirus; species Hymenochirus boettgeri. The sequence goes on along the minus strand of CM033472.1, from coordinate 93,613,275 downwards.
GTGAGTTATTATTATCATTAATCAACATATTTATAGGAGAACAAAAGGTGGTTAATAATGATTTGGAACAGAGGGGACCCATCTTCATTAGAGATGTCCGAACTTTGCAAAATCCGGTCCACTCGAGGATCTGCGAATTTTCGGAAAAATTCGAAATAATCGAAATCCGCGAGCGGACCCGTTAAAATGAAAAATACCCTCAAAATTACGAGATTTTTCGTATTTTCGAATTTTTTTGAATTAAACGATTTCTCACGTATTTTCGAAAATATGTATTTTCAAAAATACGAGTAATCCTCGTAATTTCGAAAATTTTCGAAAATAAGTATTAATGGAAATAAGAGAAATCCTTGTATTTTCGAAGATTTTCAAAATTACATGTTTCCCGTATTTTCGAAAATACATGAAAACTCGTAATTTTGAAAATTTTTGAAAATACGAAAAATCCGCGAATCGGAAGTTCGGAAGGCGGAAAATCCGGAAAAATCCGCCGTTCGCGAACGGCTAAATCCGCGGCGGATCCGGGTTGGGATCCGCGAACCGGCCATCCCTAATCAAGCACCATAGGGAATGTTTCAGATATTTTCTATGTATGGGCTAGCGCACATTCTTGATCCTTATTTTGCAGTTGGAGCCCACCCAGTAGATGAATTTACTTTTAGCTTTAATAACAACAAGCATTTTCTTTCCTTGATAATTCAGGGGTTTGAGGTGACAATTAGGGATGGCATAGAACTCGAACTCGAACCCGAGTTCGAGCAGAACTGTTCGAGTTCGAACGGACCCGGACTTTGATGTAAGGAAGATGTGTACATTCTTTGAAGTTTCAACATAAGCAATTACAAATGTAGCACAAAAGGAAAGAGCGCTGACAACGTGTAAGCTTAATAAGTGAAACATTAGAACAGAAGAGGAATATGTAGAACAAAAAGTTTAAATACCAGTTTTGGGCACGGGGAAAAAGCACAAGAAAAAAAGCACAAGAAAAAAAAAAGATAAAAGAATGGAAGATTAAATGAAAAAAAAAAAAATAATTAATTGCAAGGAAAAAAAAAAAAAAGCAGTTTTGAAACTTTTTGAAATCGACAGAAGGCTTGGGTAGTGCACTTTAAACAAAATACCTGCTAAACTGATTGTGTAAACAAAAGGTAACAATACATATTGAAATGTAGCCCAAAGAGATCACTAGAAATATATTGTTTTTCCTTATTACTGAAGTTTGATGTCAGGGACACAAGAGACTGTATTACCCCAACATAAATTATGAAAAGAATCAAAAAAGCAATGACAATGTTTGGTATTTGGTATAAAACTAGCAATGTCTATACCAAAAAAATGAATATGGTATTGTTTGTTATTATTTATTGCATATGTGTTTGCAGTGTATGAATTTTGTATTCATTGTATAATTTTCCCTTTACAACTTCCAGCTGCAGGGATAAGGGAAGGATTGACTGTTTACCGATACAACAACTCTATTCTGATTATGTTTGTTTTTCATGATGTTGCTGTTATAAAATGATGTCAGGAAATTATTATCAGTATCAGTAATGCATCATAAAAAAATTGTATTAATAGGCCACTGGGAAATATGGGTGGTTACAAAGTATTATTGCCAAGAGCCACAATCACAATGATCAGCAATCAGCGTTTGATATCTTGGTTGCATCTTTGGTAAATTGCCTAAGTTTGTGAAAGTTTAACCTCTTTGCTAAAGGTCACGCAATTCTAATTAAATCAGGTTGCAGTAGCTGCATATATACATATATTAAATTGATTTGTGCAAATTTAATAGCAGTTTTAGCGCAGCACCTCCTTTTTTGGTTGTAAAAAAAACAATAACTATACAATATAGCAAAATGACTTAATTATCAATATATACATAATCAATAACTAAAAGGTAAGTTCAGTGAAAAAAACCATCACCTTTTTAAAAAAATTATTTATATTACACATGCCTGTGTAAATGGACTGCTTTTAAAGGGGTATTAAACTATTACATTTCTAAATTTATACCTTTACGCAACAAGTGTAAAAAAATAGCAGTGCTCCTGCGTGGCTGGAGCACATTTTTTTTTAGCATAGTTTTAAAGATATTTACATTTGTATTGTGCTATATGGAAGCAATATCACCAGATATTGAAACCATGTGACAATCCCTCTTCCCTGTGTCTCCTTCTCCCCTTGCAAGCCTGCCTGGCCCCTTCCCTTGCATCACCCTTGGCCCCTCCCACTCATGGGCCCCATGAGCCCCTTCCCTATAGAAAACTTGTAAAAACAGCCTTTACAGGCAGAGTTAGAATCATCTCAGTGAAGAAACAGAGCGGGAAGGAGGGGGTTGAGCAGCACACAGCAGGGAGAGACATCTGCACAGTAAAGTACATAAGGAATCAGAGCACTACTACAGAAGGATGAGAAGGATGAGAATTTGTTGTGAAGAGTAATGGTCAATACATCTCCGCCCATGACCTTGTTACTCTGACATTCCGGGTACCTGACTACCTAAATGCCATCTCTGCGTTTATGTCCTCCTGCTTCCTCAAACTCAACATGGATAAGATTCCTACCCAACACTGCTATCACATCAATGACACACCAATCTCCCCAAACTCGATGCCTAGGAGTAACCTTTGACTCAGAACTTTCCTTTAAACACCACATTAATATCCGCTTCAAATTCCAGTCGGTTACAGCTCAAAATATCTCACGCATTCGTCCCTCCTTTCACAGAATGCTACCAAAATTCTAGTTCATGCCCTTCATATTTCCCATCGGACTACTGTAACACCCTCCTATGTGGTTTACCAAGCAACTTAGTTTACAGCTACTGATCTGCTTCACCTTATATTTCATCCCCATCTCCTCTAGAATGTAAGCTCATTTGGGCAGGGCCCTCCTTCCTATTGTACCACAGTTATGCTGTAACTCACCACACTGAATGCTGCTGGACCAGCACTTAAATTATTTGCACTTTGTATTACTTGCACTACCCTTGTATGTAACATGTATGTTTTCATCATGTATATTAATGCAACTGTAAGCGCCAAGGAAGAAGTTGGCGCTATAAATCCACAATAATAATAATAATAATATAATAATAATAATAAATAATAATAATCTAATTCTATGTGGATTAAAGTTCTACTTGATGTGACTCATGATCCTGTACTGGGGTCATTTATAATCTGTCTTAGAAGTGGGTATTGAAAGTAACATCTCTGTGTTTGCTAATAGACACTAATATTGCAGAGCTAAGTACATTTCATGGGACCTGCAGTGCTACAAACCTCGCCAGGTCAAGGTTTATAGCCATTTCCTACCAGATACCAAAATTAAGTTTGGGGGGTGGACATACCCTTCAAAGAGAAAGGTCAGTGGAAAATATCATTATTTTTAAAATTCTAGTTTATATATGATACCTAGTTATTCTATATATTAGAATATCTATATTCATTTTGAAAAATCTGTGTGAATTTATAACTACTTGCTATTCCCTGTGTTGATACTAGTGAGCTGAATTTCAGGTTCTGTAATGGTCCTTCTTCTTCCCAGAATGCACATTACCTTGGAATGTTACTAACAGTAATTTTTACTGATTGGCTGTTGCTCTACTGAGCAACAGAATTAACCCAGGGTGGGTCAAGCACAATACCATTAGGTCTCTGTTAGGGGTCCTGTAAACAGGAAGTCAGAATTTCGGAAGCATTAATTTATTCATAAAGAAAATGCTGAATGGGCCGGGTAAGGTCATTAGGATGGAAAAGTACTGCTCTTTTTTTCTAAAAGTATATGTATTTGCACTTAACCTCCCCTTTAACAAATGTGCCACCTCAGCAAAAAATACATTTACATTTAGAAACTTTTAGGGTGATTCAATAAAGGTTCTTATAGTTTAAAATGGTGCTAATTTTGCCCCAACCAATCAGATATTATTTAACATTTGAAAGCTAAGATCTGATTGGTTGTGGCAAAATTAGCACCATTTTAAAAGATAAGAATTTATTGAATAACCCGGTTATCTTTTGCATTAAAAAAATGTAGTAAAATCAACTATTTTGTATTTCCCCAGGAAGGCTGTATGAAATTCACAATGGCTGGTTTATAAACTGCAAGGTAATGAGCAGCTTTCAAAGCATTATCCGGGACTTCCATATTGGTGTGAAGAAATCTGTATAGAAAATACTATGTGCATAGAGACAGTAAATACTGGGGTCAGGCGTGGTAAAGGCTACATGGGTTGTGGTTTGTACAACATGGAACCCTTCTTAGTTAAAGAATCAATTATTACATTTAATAAATGCAACTTAATTAGGATTAAAGAAATTAAGTGTTATCAGTGTGCACTGCTATTTGCCTGGGTCAGGGGGAGGGATACCATGGTATAAAAGTGGGGGCTGAAAATAAAGCTCAACTGATTTTGTGTTTTGAGTGAAGTGTGAGTGAACTTAGACCAGATTTTAGTGAGTTAAATTTCACAAAACTAATGACAAAATCAAGAAGGAACATGGAAACATACTTTCCATGTTCCCATGATGCAATGTAGCTTGTAGTGAGAAGCAGTAAATACACATTGCATCTGCAATGAGAAACCTTTGAATTGATGCTAAATCAGTTTAACTACTATTAATTGTTAAAAAATGTATGTTTTGCCTAAAAGTGGGCATACACGGCATCTATATTCACGGCATTGATATTCCGGTCAATTCGATCAATTCGATCAAATAGATCGGAATATCGATAGAGCGATCGAAATAGCAGATCGGTCTATCGAAAAAATACTGATAGTGCAAGATGGAAAACTTTCCATCAACCCAATCTACCAGACTATACCTTCCATAGGTTTAAGCTGAAATCTACTGAAGATCGCTGGTGCAAGGTGGAAATCTGATCGGAGGAATATTGGGTCTTGTAGGCCCACCTTAATAAACTCAGTTATTTATGAAAGCAAGACTTTTATGTATGTCAACTCACCTGTGCAAAATTGATTGGAAATAGCTCAAGAGCTTTCAAAATCATCGATGATTCCAGTATAGAAGACTCTTCTGAAAGGACCATAGAAGGGTAAAAATGACTAAAATATACTTTAACAGTTTTGGTTGCATAAACTCTGGTTTCCAATCAAAAAAGTGACATTGAGTTGACACATTCCCTGTAGTATTACATTAAATGTACCACTCATTATACTGGTGTGGTTGCTGGCTAAATAGTGCAAGGTGGCTTTATTCTTTTTTCCCCCCAAGAGGTAACCATTTTGAAGAATTACCTTTCTCTGTCTTTTTATGTTCTGTGCCAGAAACACATGCTTAGTTAATGTGATTGCTGTGTTCAACCTAATCAGCAGCAAGGGAATCAAACCATACAATCTCAAATGCAGTATGAAGCACAGCACTGTTGTCCCTGCTGAGTCTCAAACTAGGTTTCTTATAGCAGTTGGCATACTGGGAAATTAATACCGGATGTTTCAGACATAAAAAACAGTTGAATGGTTTGCTTAAATAATGGGGTAAAGTCAGGCCCATTAACCCTTTATTCCAAAGCTTTTATATCTGCTTTCGTCGTACTGGTAAAACAATTATTCTGCCATAGTGCTTGGCAGGCAGTGAAGTGTTTTTCCCTTACCAATGCTCACAATGTTGACTAAAACTAATTGCAAATGCAAGCCTTATTGCACATAATTGTATTCAGTTTGTAACATTATATTATTATAGGACATGTTAATTATAAAAACAAGAACAAAGCATCCTTAAGACATTCAATTTAAAAGGCGTGTGTGTGTGTGTGGGAGGGTGTTCACTGAGGTATCTTACATCCTAATTGTACGAATACAAAAGCATAGAACTATTTGGTATAACTATACTATATACTATAAGGATGGTTCTATAGATGTGATATTAAGCTGAGGACTATTTGTTTTTTTGTATTTACAAGAACAAACAACCATTCAAATCCTTTCTTTTTCAAAAAAAGAAAAAGAAAACGTGAGCACTATTTTTCCTAATGTGACATAATACCATCATATTTATTTCTGTGTGTGATTTACTGTTTATTGCAATGATTTTTTTTTTAATTAAGATTAGTTGATAGAATTATACTAGTAGGTTTTTACTCAAAGATGAGCCTGTAGTCAGCATATATTGGAGTCTACAAGATACTGACATTCAACTGAATGGGGGCAATAACCAAAAACGTGTGAAAAATTATTAGAACAGAGGAAAAAGAGAGACCTTACCACCTGTATACAGATATGAATAAATATTTATTCCCATTAGTTTTAAAGCAGGGGCGTAATTACTAGGGGAGCAACTGCAGGGGGTCTGGAAGCCAAGGTGGTCCCACTTTCTTATTTTTCCTTTGACAGATATAACCTTCCCCAGAAAACCATCATAATTTTGAGGGGGCCCAGTGATTCCTAGTTACCACTGTTTTAAAGGAATTTTTTTTAATGTGTAACATTGGTTTCTAGCGATGGTCTCATTTGTCGACTGCTCCTGCCGTTTGCAAGAATCTGCTTCACAGCACATGTAATGTTCATGTAATATGCAGAGCTGAACATACCTCTAATTTTAATGCTACAATCAAAATGCACAAACATAGCTGCTTTTTACCCGCAGCTTGTGGTCATTTAAAGAGCAAAAGAAATTGCTATGGAAATAATTGCCACATTTATTTGTTCTTCCTCTTAATACACTTTCCTGACTCAGGCTTTTTTTATATTCTAACATAACCAGGGCCTTATTTACCCACATGTGCTGTGCTAAAAATAGGGATTAAACTTGTGCTAACCAATATTGAATAGCTTAGCGCAAGTTTAACTCCATAATTGCACTGGCTGCACCAGTTTCACAAAATACACCTGTGCAACTGGTGCAATACATTTAATAAAGGATTTGCACACGTATAACTCCACAATTTAAGCCAGCTAATGGATGGTCTTAAAGTGATGCTGGGGTAAATCTCTTTGGGATTACCACCAGGTGCAAATCCAATATTAAATACCAGAAGCCACATTTGCCTGGAGCAATTTGCACCTCTGGGTAAATGAGGCCCTCAGACTCCTTCAAACAAAATACAGATATCTTACATCCAGGATACAATATACATACTGTAAAGAGTCCAGTTCTCACTCCATCAAGCTACCTTGCCTAATGTTCTGTCCTGGAACATCAAACTATCACCCTATAAATATATTGATATTGTAGGACTTACTGCTGTAAACTTGCTGTATGTCTTAAATCCAGGGTCCATAAATACTTTACCTACACAACTGTAAGCCGCCCCCCCCAAAAAAAATTTTTTTGTTTAAAACAAAGTGCATCACCCCAGTTAATCAGTTTTATTCCTTAACATATGAAATGGTCCCTTGACCCAGGCAACTACTTTTAACCACAAGTATAATATACAATTTATTTTTCAGAACAAACCCTATGTGTCCTGTATATAAAGATTTGTTATGAACTTGTATTAATGGTTTTCACGTGAGTTATTATTATCATTAATCAACATATTTATAGGAGAACAAAAGGTGGTTAATAATGATTTGGAACAGAGGGGACACATCTTCATTAGAGATGTCCGAACTTTGCAAAATCCGGTCCACTCGAGGATCTGCGAATTTTCGGAAAAATTCGAAAATTCGAAAATCCGCGAGCGGACCCGTTAAAATGAAAAATACCCTCAAAATTACGAGATTTTTCGTATTTTCGAATTTTTTTGAAATTACGAGTTTTCACGTATTTTCGAAAATATGTATTTTCAAAAATACGAGTAATCCTCGTAATTTCGAAAATTTTCGAAAATAAGTATTAATGAAAATAAGAGAAATCCTTGTATTTTCGAAGATTTTCAAAATTACAGTTTCCCGTATTTTCGAAAATACATGAAAACTCGTAATTTTGAAAATTTTTGAAAATACGAAAAATCCGCGAATCGGAAGTTCGGAAGGCGGAAAATCCGGAAAAATCCGCGTTCGCGAACGGCTAAATCCGCGCGGATCCGGGTTGGGATCCGCGAACCGGCCATCCTAATCAAGCACCATAGGGAATGTTTCAGATATTTTCTATGTATGGGCTAGCGCACATTCTTGATCCTTATTTTGCAGTTGGAGCCCACCCAGTAGATGAATTTACTTTTAGCTTTAATACAACAAGCATTTTCTTTCCTTGATAATTCAGGGGTTTGAGGTGACATTAGGGATGGCATAGAACTCGAACTCGAACCCGAGTTCGAGCAGAACTGTTCGAGTTCGAACGGACCCGGACTTCTCGAACTATCTTGGATGCGGACTTTCGATATTTCCCGGACTTTCGATTTATCGAATGTTCGACCGTTCGATAAATCGTAAGTCGGGAAATATTGAAAGTCCGTCCTAGATGGTTCGAGAAGTCCGGGTCCGTTCGAACTCGAACGATCGAACGATCGAATATTCGAAATATCGAATTTAACAAAAAAAGGTGCCCACATGTACAAAATCACCCAACGGCAGCTAATTTGAGCATTGCCAGCCCTCTGGGTATAAAAGGCAATGCGACCAGCGCCATTTAGTCAGTGTGTTTAGTGGAGACCTGACAGTGTAGGAGTTGGAGAGAGATTTTTGCGCTTTTTGAGCTTTCTGTGTGTGGATTTCAGCGTGTGGTTTAGCACTTGTTGTTACCCACCACTGTATTCACACATCTTGAGACAACAGTCCTTTTAAGGACTAACCCCCCTATAAGTCCTTTGGACAATTTTTGTGTTAGACCTTTTAGAGGTCTAGGTGTCCTGTTTTTTGTTGTGTTTCTGTATCTGTGTGTCAGTGTCTTTGTGTTTGTGTAACTGACAGTGCTGCGTTCAGCAGCAATCAGCAGCTTTTGCTGTCTGATCTGCTGTTTGCTGTCAGTTGTGTGCCTGCCTGGCTCCGCAATAATGTTGTCAAACTCAAGTGAATCTACTGCTACTCAATGTGCTGTTCCTAAACCCTATCTCCTTCCCAGCTTTCCCTGCACAAAGTATACTCTGAGGGAGAGAAGCCAATGGGGTATGGGGTCTGTCCGGAGAGGGGCCAAGCCTGCCTGGCTCTGCAATAATGTTGTCAAACTGAAGTGAATCTACTGCTACTCAATGGTGCTGTTCCTACAAACCCTATCTCCTTCCCAGCTTTCCCTTGCACGAAGCATACTCTGAGGGAGAGAAGCCAATGGGGAATGGGAAAAGCCTAAATAATTATGTTTGCAGTCAGTGTCATTTGTAAAAATAAAACACAGAGATTTGTTTAGTTTAACTTTTTTAGTAAACATAAGCTAAGCACCTGTTTATTAGGTGCTTAACTGCTGATATATTAATGATAAAAAAAAATATATATATATATAAACAATAATATTAACAATAGTAAACAAAAACTGTGCAACATGGTGCTAATAAAAAAAAAAAGCAACTATTTATTTTTTAATAGTTTGCGCTTAAGGCGCAGAAAGTCTTTTTGCATGGAGAGCAAGCTCCCCTCCATGCGCCTCTGCCTGCTCTCCATGCACTTCAGACGCCGCTCTATAATCGCCAGCCGGCGCTGGCGTGCTGTTCCTTCAGACGCCGCTCTATAATCGCCAGCCGGCGCTGGCGTGCTGTTCCCTGCTGGCGTGCTGGTGCCGGTGCTGGCGGTGCTGGTCCCTCCTGGCATGTTGGTTCTGGCGGTGGTGGTGGTGAAGGGGAAGGGGAAACAGGAGGCTGCACCTGGGGCCTTGGTGGGGGTGCTGGGAAGGGGAAACAGGAGGCTGCACCTGGGGCCTTGGTGGGGGTGCTGGTGGAGGTGACCCTCCCTCCTCTTCATCAGTAGCAGAAATCGATTCCACATCTGCAAATTTATATATTAAAAAAGTACATTTTAATTATAAATAAAAAATAATGTAAATATTGTGAATATTTTTCGTGTGGACTAACATTTACTAACATTAACTAACAGTTAAATTTACTAATACTAACACTAACTAACATTAAGGGCTAGGCCACACTAGCGCGTTTTTAGCGCGTTTGCGCACGTGTTTCGCATTCACGTTTGCGCCCGTGATTTTCGCTAAAATTGAAATCGGGGGAATGCAAAAATTCCAATTTCCGATGCGCATGCGATTGGGCGTCCGTTTGCGTTTTGGTAACGCATGCGTTCACCATTTTTGGTGCGTTAACACATGCGTTTCCATAACGCAAAAAGGCGAAGAAAACGCATGGGCAAAACGCACAATAATCGCGCACACAATCGCGTGTGATAACGCTCGCGATTTGGTGCACGATTCCTGTGCGTTGCAGTGTGGCCTCACCCTTACTGTGCGTTGCAGTGTGGCCTCACCCTTAGGGTGAGGCCACACTGCAACGCACAGGAATCGCACACACCAAATCGAGAGCGTTATCACACGCGATTGTGTGTGCAATTCTTGTGTGTTTCACGTTCGCGTTTTGCACATGCGTTTTCGCCTTTTTGAGTTATGGAAACGCATGCGTTAACGCACCAAAAGTGGTTAACGCATGCGTTACCAAAACGCAAACAGACGCGCAAGCGCATGTGCATCGGAAATCACCAGAATTTTCGCGTTCCCGCAATTTCCATTTTAGCGAAATCGCAGGCGGGAAAGCGAAACACGTGCGCAAACGCGCGAAAAAGGCTCTAGTGTAGCCCTTACTAACATTAAAAAATGTATACTTTGAGTAGTTTATGACAAAGATCTTTCAAAATCTGTTTATAATAAATATTGTAAATGTTTTTCGTGTGTACTTGTCCTTTAACTAACATCTACTAACATTAACTGTTACGTTAAAATTTGCTAACACTAATTAACACTAACATATGCACTTTGAGTCCTTTAGGAGAAATCACTAAAGGCCCCGCAATCGTTTGTGGCGGTTTGCGAAGCGCTATCGACAATCACAAGTGCTATAAAAGTAAAGAAAAGTGCAGTAACTTCGTATAGTGGTTATACTTAGACAGAGCTTGTCAGAAAGATCTGCTGCGAACCGCCTGATTAGTGGTGCAAAAGGTGGTGTTTTATACAACTCAATCACAGATAAAAATTAATATATAAATGTGATACTTGCCTGGATATTCCGCTGAATGTCCTGGACATAGACACGACGCTGCCGCTTGAGGTTTGACCACCTCTTTTGGAGCTGAGAGCTGGTCAGCTCAATGCGAAACTGCGTCCGCAGTTTCGCCTGCAGGTGGCGCATTATGTGCCGTTTGCGCTCCTTAATATTGGGCGTGCCGATTGGCATTCCGTCATAGCCCAGCCGGGTGAGATACTCCACTATCAACGCTGCCATTGCATGGTGGCCATGCTTACTGGTGGGTAAGTAATGGTGGAATGACTACACCCACTTTCCAGACTCAATTTTAGATCCTGGATTGCATATAGAAGTCAATGGGAAGAAGGGATTCTAATAGAATGTCGAAATCGAATCCGCGAGTAAAATGTCCATGTTATCTAGGCGCGAACATCGAATCCGCGAGTAAAATGTCCATGTTATCTAGGCGAACATCAATCCGCGAGTAAAATGTCCATGTATCTGGCGCGAACATCGAATCTGCGAGTAAGTCTCCATTACAGCCTATACGCGAGCATCGAATCCGCGAGTAAAATGTCCATGTTACTTCGAATGTTCGAACGCGAAAGCTCGAAAGTAGCGTGCGTGAGAGTAAAATCGATTTAACAAAGTCCTGGATATTGGAACATGCTCCCCAGACCATTACCCAGGTCCCACAGCCATTTACATTAATTACCATTAATATTTTAGTTGTATTTGGCTCGAACTTTTCGAACTATTTGCCTCCCATAGACTTTAATGGGTCCGTCTTCGAACTTTCGAACTTTTACAATAGTTCGAAAGTTCGAAAACAGACCGACTTTCATAGTTCGACCATTGCGTTAATGCACCAAAAATGGTGAACGCATGCGTTACCAAAACGCAAACGGACGCGCAATCGCATGCGCATCGGAAATCGCGGGAATTTTCGCTAAAATGGAAATCGCGGGAATGCGAAAATTCCCACAATTTCCGATGCGTTTCCATAACGCAAAAAGGCAAATAAAATGCATGTGCAAAACGCACAAGAATCGCGCACACAATCGCGTGCGATAACGCTCGCGATTTGGTGCACGATTCCTGTGCGTTGCAGTGTGGCCTCACCCTTCCTGTGCGTTGCAGTGTGGCCACACTGCAACGCACAGATCGCACGCGATTGTGTGTGCGATTCTTGTGCGTTTCACGTTCGCGTTTTGCGCATGCATTTTTGCCTTTTTGAGTTATGGAAACGCATGCATTAACGCACCAAAAATGGTGAACGCATGCGTGATCAAAACGCAAACGGACGCGCAATCGCATGCGCATCGGAAATTGCGGGAATTTTCGCGTTCCCGCGATTTCCATTTTAGCGAAAATCGCGGGCGCAAATGCGAACGCTAAACGCGAAAAAGGCGCTAGTGTGGCATAGCCCTTACTAACATTAAAAAATATATACTTTGAGTCGTTTATGAAAAAAGAGCTTTCAAAATCTGTATTATAATTAAATATTGTAAATGTTTTTTGTGTGTACTTGTCCTTTAACTAACATCTACTAACATTAACTGTTACATTAAAATTTGCTAACACTAATTAACACTGACATATGCACTTTGAGTCCTTTAGGAGAAAATCACTAAAGGCCACGCAATCATTTGTGGCGGTTTGCGAAGCGCTATCGACAATCACAAGTGCTATAAAAGTAAAGAAAAGTGCAGTAACTTCGTATAGTGGTTATACATAGACAGAGCTTGTCAGAAAGATCTGCCGCAGAACCGCCTGATTAGTGGTGCAAAAGGTGGTGTTTTATACAACTCAATCACAGATAAAAATTAATATATAAATGTGATACTTGCCTTGGATATTCCGCTGAATGTCCTGGACATAGACACGACGCTGCCGCTTGAGGTTTGACCACCTCTTTTGGAGCTGAGAGCTGGTCAGCTCAATGCGAAACTGCGTCGCAGTTTCGCCTGCAGGTGGGCATTATGTGCCGTTTGCGCTCCTTAATATTGGGCGTGCCGATTGGCTTCCGTCATAGCCCAGCCGGGTGAGATACTCCACTATCATACGCTGCCATTGCATGGGGCCATGCTTACTGGTGGGTAAAGTAATGGTGGAATGACTACACCCACTTTCCAGACTCAATTTTAGATCCTGGATTGCATATAGAAGTCAATGGGAAGAAGGGATTCTATAGAATGTCGAAATCGAATCCGCGAGTAAATGTCCATGTTATCTAGGCGCGAACATCGAATCCGCGAGTAAAATGTCCATGTTATCTAGGCGCGAACATCAATCCGCGAGTAAAATGTCCATGTATCTAGGCGCGAACATCGAATCTGCGAGTAAAGTCTCCATTACAGCCTATACGCGAGCATCGAATCCGCGAGTAAAATGTCCATGTTACTTCGAATGTTCGAACGCGAAAGCTCGAAAGTAGCGTGCGTGAGAGTAAAATCGATTTTACGAAAGTCCTGGATATTGGAACATGCTCCCCAGACCATTACCCAGGTCCCACAGCCATTTACATTAAGTTACCATTAATATTTTAGTTGTATTTGGCTCGAACTTTTCGAACTATTTGCCTCCCATAGACTTTAATGGGTCCGTCTTCGAACTTTCGAACTTTTACAATAGTTCGAAAGTTCGAAAACAGACCGAACTTTCAATAGTTCGACCATCTCTAGTGACAATTCCCTTTAAAATGTACAGAATATCATATCAAGGTGATACAATTAGAGCTGCAATGTGTTTTTATACCTACTGCAATACATATGTAATATGTATACAGTATCTAGTCCTCTCTTAAAATCTATCCAATTAACCTTTCTGTTCCACGTTTTCTAAAACACATTACCAGAGGTTCTCACTGTAAAGAACCCTGTACAAAAAAGATACATTTTATTTTCTTGTAATGTTAAGAGTTGTCCACATTACCTGTGATGATCTATTGGTAAGCAATACACCAGTGAATTTATTTCAGACACTTAGGGCTAGGCCACACTAGCGCGTTTTTCGCGCGTTTGCGCCCGCGTTTCGCGCTCGCGTTTGCGCCCGCGATTTTCGCTAAAATGGAAATCGCGGGAACGCAAAAAATCCCGCGATTTCCGATGCGCATGCGATTGCGCGTCCGTTCGCGTTATGGTAACGCATGCGTTCACCATTTTTGGTGCGTTAACGCATGCGTGTCCATAACGTGAAAAGGCAAAAACGCATGCGCAAAACGCGAACGCGAGCGCGAAACGCGCAAGAATCGCGCACACAACCGCGTGCGATAACGCTCGCGATTATGTGCGCGATTCATGTGCGTTGCAGTGTGGCCTCACCCTTACCCTCTTTAAAAAGCATCACTACTATAGGCTGAGACAGAAGATATGCCAACAAAACCTCCCAAATCAACCAGGTCATTGAAAACCTTACATTCAGGCATGGCCTGAACTTGCATGGAGGAGGTTGTGTCCTGAGTGAGCTCCATCGCCAGCAAGGCCCTTTTTTAACTTAGCAAACAAGCTAACCAGAATTATCAACCCTTTAAAATACCCTTGGACCCAGCTGACAACATGGTATGCAAAAAAAAAAGTGGAATTCAAGGGAGATGTGGCAGGCTATGTCAACAAACCCAAACATACGCAAGGTACACCACATGGTGCATCTGGCGGAAGGGGAGTGGTGAGGGCCCTTGCGGACCCAATATCTAGAAAACACTTAGATGCACTATACCCTAATCTCTGCACAAACCTGGTAAACTGAAGCCCACCTAAAAACAGTAGCTGCGGTCAAAAAAAAAGGGGTCAGCTCTAGACACCCGAGTGGATGCTTTGGAAAAGTCTTATGAACATGTAACCCGTTACAGCACACAAACAGTCAGACATCATTAAGGTAAAAGCTTACAGCACTCAAAGACCAACATTAGAACAGTGATAATAGATCCTACCAAAACAATATACAGGTCCGGGGGATCCCCGAAGTGATAACTGACCTCCAACCATACCTGTACAGACTGTTCTGCTCCCTTATTCCCAAACTGACCGACGAGGCCTTAACCCTGGATCGAGCTCACCATTGTACCCACCAGTGCAAATGGAGGACCCACCCTGGGATATCATCTTTACTTTTGCACAAAAGAGGCTATTATGACCCAAGACGGGAAGCAGGGAGAAATTATTCTGAATGACCACAGAGATGCAGAGCCATGCGACCAGTACCAGAAATCCTAGTAAACCACAGAATTAAATACAAGTGGAACATCCCACAGCAAAACAAAGACAAAAGTCACCGAGTGCCACCACCAGCAGATGATTGGGAACAAACCGGCAACCGACCCTGAATCGTTCTACCCACTGTTCTGGAGAGATAAGTACATGAAATATGACATAAAGTGATGTCAGTTTTCTTGATTCCCACCTTGTTTCTTAAAACCTCTATTTTAGCAGGGATAACCTGTCTTCTTTGACACAGGGGAACAATTAGCCCACTTTACTAACCCCACATTAACATTTGGGGGTCTTACCAGCTTGGTTCCATAATCAAGGATTAAGGAATCTACCATTAAACCTCCTACCCCCACCAACCACAAGAATCTAATTCCACCCAGTCTGTCCCAAACTACAAACTGACTCTATGGTCCTGTTACCATTCCACCACTGCCGTTTAGACCCAATTTTGGTGAGACCCTAACCATATACTCTCTACCCAGCACTAAAAATTTTGGGTAACCTTTATAGGCCCAGGTGAAAATTGAGCACCCAATAGACCACCTGCCCCCCTTGGATAGCATATTTATGTTTCTTTTGTATTATGTTCACCACTTAATGTTTAGGGGTCCTCCTCCATGAGTTAAATATGGAACATATTGCAGGTCAAAGTTTAGTCACTTATTATCTATACCATACTGAGTAAATCCCTGCATGGTTTCCCCTCTGTGAACTAGTCTTAAGGTTCATAACCCAATACAAAAACAAAAGGATTTGTATTGTCCACTCTGAATAGAACTCTGTAATAGTTTTTCTTTTACAGGGGTTTAATGCATTTATGCCTTCCAACCTATCAATATACATGCTATGCAAAGGGAAACGGACACACCACTGGAGTCCCCTCCTTTTTTACATCATAATGTATGTTAGAATATAGACAAATGTTAATGTCAATTCCACCATAAATGATCTAAGGCTCGCCCCTATTATAGATGTGGTATGTTGTATCTCTATTGTCAATTGTTTAAGGACCATGAGAAAGTCTATGCAAGAGGGGGTCTATGAGGTTCCCCAACACTGCTGGCAAACTATGTTATGTATGTATGACTAAGAGGTATATGTATTGAGAACATCATAAGATATCAATTTTACTATTGGCCTAATGCTTGGTCCGGATTGACAGACGCTGTGAGATATTTAAACACACAACATGAAAAATGACCCATTAACAAACTTAAGTGTTCTGACTAATAACACTGAATAGCCCATCCAATAGACGACAACCCATGAAATATTACAAAAAAGAGAAAAGGGATATACGTTTTAATAAATAGAAAAAAATTAAGAAAAAAATTCTTAGCAGAAGATATACCATACACTGCTATTTTTCGGTGTCGGTCAAGAAGGGTGGAGTAACCAGGAAGTAAGTTAGGGAATTAGAAGTGAGGGGGAAGTAAAGAGAGAACCCGTAGGATAAAGGTGTAAACAGAAGTAAGGAAACCCTTGTCAGAAAACTGTCTCTCCAGTAATACCCTCTAGCATACAATGGATCAGTTTATGGTTCTGCAACACTCACTCGTGGCTCGCAGATTGTAAGCACTGGTACAAAGTCGAGATCTGCCTTAAATAAACTTTTCCATTCTGTTCTGGGGGGGGGGGGAATCAAATATTTAGCCCTCTGGTTACACAGAATAGAAGTTTGGTATTTATAGTTTGGATTGGCGCTACAGGAGTCCTGTGTCTCCTCCACCCAGGATTGTGACAGGCTCCCTGTGAACTTCCTGGTTACCTGGCTCCTCCCCCCCTTCCTAGTCTAGGCATCTTTAAATCTCTATGATGCAGGATGAGTAGCAGGGAAGCATCCCTAGCTTCTCTACACATAAAATAATATACCCCAATCATATGGGCTGCACATAAAAGGGCATGCTAATAAAGATTGCCTCCCAAAACAAGAAAGAACTAAACAAAATCCGCTCAACCATAGAAACAAAATCCCACAACTTGGAAGCTAACCACATAACAATGGGAAACCTAGATACTCTACAAGAAAAATAAGACAGCAAATACAATCTCTTCAAACACAAGAAACAGAAAAAAAAAACTTTAGAAAATAGAATAGATACAATAGGCAATTATTTTACCAGAAGAACATGAAACCCTTAGCAAGATTAATAAAACCCAAATTGGGCATACCCAGCTGAGTAATCCCAAAAACGGTATGTTTAGCCCCATCGCTAAACCAGGGGTGAAACCCTGGCCAGCTACCTAGAATCTAGCATTTCCACAAACGAGGAGCTGTGGTCACCTGTATTTTGCAGGAGCAGACCTGGCTTGTACGTATAATTTTGGTGGAGTGCATTACCCGATGCCATTACATGGCCATTGCTCTACTGGGGTTGGAGATATTCTAGGAGCCTATATAGGACTTATGTCCTTAGTGGATGGATAGCTGATTATAATTCAGGGACATCTGAATGGACTTTAGGTTTTTTGTTTGTTATACATTTGCACTTTTTATATCCATACACAATAGAACATCCAAGTGAGGATTGTATAGAGTATAGCAACAATAATGGTATTGTATGTAATTGCAATTTTGTCAACTGAGTATGTAGTTTACAAACTAAAGAAATTAAGGGCCTTGTTTATAAAGGCGGGGAATAACTATTTTGCGATGCAGTCGTAAATGTACCATCACAGGTATATAATAATAATAATAGTAAATCTACGATTTATACAATTGTACTACCTCATGGTAATGTACGAATAACTGTTTGTTAATTTTGTTAATGTATGACCACGGCCATAAATTTTACGATAACCTGCGGTATTGGACATTGCTGTTGTATATGGCCCTAAATGAGGTAAATGTCAATAAAGCTCCTGGGCCAGATAAAATACATCCTCGGCTCCTTAGGAAACAATATTTTATTCAGGCCATTGTTTCTCAGACTTTCTCATGTCCAAGCCTTTGGGTTGGAAAGGGCTGATTCCAATATTCAAAAAAGGTAGTTATTCACAGCCTGGCAAATCCAGACCTTTGGGAAAGATTCTAGCAGGCTTGATACGGGAACATATTCTATTTTGTATGTATGTGTATGCTTCAAGGGTTGACCTTGCTTGGTTTTTATGAGAAAGTGAGAAGGATTTAGACTCTGGCATATCAGAAGATTTGATATACTTGCATTTTACTAAGGCTTTTGATACAGCCCCCAATGAACAACTTATGCATAAGTTGGCGTCTGTTCATCTTGAGCGGCACATTTGTACATGAATAGAAAATTGGTTAAAGGATCAGATACAGAGAGTAGCTGTTAATGGTGCTTCTTTGTTGTGAACTAAGTTCAGAGTGGTGTGCCAATGGGTTCTGTGCTGGGGGCATTTTTATTTAATCTCTTTATTGATTTTGATTTAGGTATTTAGCAAGTTCTCTGTGTTTGACCATTAAAAACTACAGATGATGTGCAATTGTTGCAGGTGGGATCTAAATAGTTTGTCATGTTGGGTGGGCTCCTAAAGTGGCAAATGAGATTCCATGTTGATAAATGTAAGGTGAAAATATGTAATGGAGACTTTAGGGTAATTTCCATTGTAGTGCTTAGGAAAGCTATACCTATTAAAAGGTTTTACAGCTTTCCACAAGCTAAATGCAAAAACAGATAGCCAGCCACAGACCGTTTTTTTTTGTTTGTTTTTTTAAGCCATCATCAGTGTAGCGCAGGCCCAATGGTTTTGCAATGTGGAGTGCCTATAGACAAACATCACTAATTGAAGGGCTTGCATGGGGATATGAATACTGTGTATACATACATTAATGGCCCATACAACTATTGCATTGTTCACCAATAGAACATGTCAGAGGAAATGCATCACTTAAGACTTGATGAAAAGAAGGTTAAGGTGACCACACATTAGTCCGATTTTATGTACAATCCCACAACAATTTCCATTAATTGGCCAAAAAATTTAAAATTTTCCCAATCTTTTTATGTGACATTAGATCGTAATATGTAGATCATAATTACGGTTGGAAAAGTTGATTTGTTTTTAAGTTGATTGGTAAAATGATATTTATATGTTCTATTCAGTTAGATCAACTGGATTTAAAGTTTAGTTCTTGAAGATCTTTCGCTAGTCATCCGACTGGCTTTCTCAATTCCGACTGGCTTTCTCAAAAAATGATTCTAGTGGATGTAGTGTTTTCTGAAGCTCCGATTAAATGTAAATGTAATGTAACCTCACAATAGACGACAATCAACATTAATAACTAATTGTGACTTGACTGATTGTTGCCACAATTGTAAATCTAAGATTGTGATAATAAATCTACAAATCGGTCCTAATCTACCATTGCGGTCCTAAATCTACTTTTATGGGCATAAATCTACTATTTTGATTGTAGATTTAAACCCATAATCAGATTTACGATCGCCCATACAATACCATTAAGGTATTTTGCTACCATATGGTGTTCTATGTATGAACGTTCATTAGTAAATGTACAATCGCAACCGTACATTTATGCCCACAATCATACTTTTATGATAAATCACAGCAATTTAAAATATGGCCCTAAATTCAAACAACTATGGAATTGTCTTCTATTCGAAGTGGTGATCGCAGTTTCTAAAAATAAAGAATCTTGCATGTTACTGGCATTAATTTGAAAACAAAATGAATTTTCGATTATTATCGAACGTTCAAGACTATTTTTGATAATTTTCAAAAACAATTCCATCCTTTTTTCATGAGGCAAGCCATAATTTTTTATTTTTACTTCTTTCCAAATGTATTTCAAATGAAGGTCCAAACTTTAATGACAATAATTCCTGATAATAATGGTTGTTCCAGGTGCAGATGTCACCTACTGTGTGTTAATATGCAGCTGTCTATGAAATCTAAAATACGGTCATTGAATGCTAGACCTATAAATGAAGTTAAATTATGTAAACATACAGATATGGAAGGTTAGAACTAATTTGCATCAAATGCATGCTCACTTTACTGTCTGCATTGGTTATATCTCCGTTAAATTGCTGTGTGCTTCAGTCCAGAGGTAAAATGGAAAGAAAAAAATAGAAAGAGAAGAAAGGTCATTATAATCTTTTAGACAAAAAAAGTCACTATCAGCATCATTGTGGGAGCACCAATCCCCAATTTGGAAATAAAGGGGTTTATTTAGAGAGAGTAAGAATTCGAGGAGTATTTTTTTTACACAAACTGTACTATATGGCCTGAACTAATAATTCATTAAATATTGGTGGCAACTTACCATTTATTTTATATTGTTGCAAGTAAATTCAGGTCTAAGGAAATGAAGGACCTCATTAGCCCAGAGCCGCAATTGCTCTGGGCAAATGTTGCTTCCAGTGTTTAATAACGGATTTGTGAAATCCCAGTGTCACTTTAATGCTAGCCATTAGCTGGTCTTTATTACTACTACTAAAAGTAGCTCAAATCTCTTATTAAATGCATTGTGCCGGTTGTGTGGGTGCCTTTTGCGAAACTCTTGCAGCCGCTAAAAATAAGGGGTTAAACACATACTAACCTGTTCAATATTAGTAAATGCACGTTTAACCCCTTATATTTGTGCAGCATGCATGGGTTAATATGTCCAAAAGAGTCTATGGTGCTTATTTTAATAAGAGGTGCCAAATTTTGCTTTGTTCATATTCTGCAGCAAACCAATCAGATGTGATCAAATGTTTTCTAGCTGTAGTAGACCAGTATAAAGTTATCATCTGATTGGTCAAGGCAAAGTTCCAGTCATGGCAAATTTCTCCACCTCTTATTAAATAAGGATGTATATTTAGCAATAGAAACCAAGAATCAATCAGAATGAATTTGAAATAGAATGTTGAAATCAAATGTTTGATTGGATGGTTTAGATCACTGATCTCAGTCAATAATGAGTTATTGCAATAAATGAGATTTGAAGTTAAGATTGTAATCAAACTCTGTTAACATTTACATCCTTTGGGGGAAGAAAAAAACACTAAATCTATTTACCCAAAACCGCAGTTGCTTGGACTCTGGGCGATTCAATATTGTGATTGTTGCTCTGGTTAAATCCGAAAGAAACTTAACCCTCTGCATGTCTTTAAGCAAGCTTTTAGCTTGCATTAAAAATTCACGCAGAAAAGGCAGCAATTGCAATATTTTAGTCCTAGCAGCAGTAAAGGTACGTGCCATCAGCCATTTAAAACACCAGCACTGAAACGGCAGCAGTGTGTGCTATTTTAATCTGTTTTTAAACAGCTGATTGCGCGTATACTTAATAGGTGCAGATTAACAGATTAAAATAGCACACACACAAAAGCAGCAAAATATAAGGACAGAAGCATTTAAAGTAGCAAAAACAGTTTGACTTTTGTATCTGCACTGATAATAAATATTTAAGGAACCCTATCTTCTAGATAGTCCCTAGAAAACTTTAGGTTTGTCAGTTATTTCTGCAGAAGCTTTAATATGGTGCATATGTTTTTAAACACTCTTTCAGGATTATTCAGTAAAAGTTCTTAAAAAGGGTGCTAATTTTGCCCCAACCAATCAAAAGTTAGCTTTCAAATATTAAATAATATCTGATTGGTTGGGGCATAATTAGCACTATTTTTAACAATAAGAACTTTTACTGAATCTCCCTGAAATTGTTCTGCAAATAGTAGACTGTGCATAGAGCCAAGAAGATAGTGCCCAAATGATACAATTGTTTAGGGCATTTTATAGTTTTAATCCAACACTCTATGAGGGAGATTCAATATGGCCCAAATCCGTCTAAAACCCACGTTAACCTGAAGAAATTTCAGGTTAATGTGGGTTTTTGATGGATTTTAGAGCACAGCGCCATTTCCAAATGTTTTTGGAAATAGCACTGTGGTTGGTTGGTTGGGGCAAAATTAGCACCATTTTAAACAATAAGAACTTTTATGGAATCTCCCTGTAAATTTTTATTCTCATCTCCAGAAAGGATCCCTTAAGCATTTGCTCTCTTTTTTTTGCATAGATTTTATATAGCTGCAGTAAAAAAATGCAGTTTTTTCTCTGTTAAAATTATGTTTATGTTAATGCAGAGAGGCAAATAGAAATGCTTCTAAATTCTATTTAATGATTTGGATTTAATCCCATGTAATAATGATGTACCACACATATACATCGCCATGCCTTTTATAACATTTATAATTTGTGTTCTTAGTTGTTTAATGACATCAGCATGTTGTTGATGTAAAATTCCTCACAATTTTCTAGCCGTATGACTCTAAAGGTCTAATGAGAATAAATTAATTAAATTAATCCAGATAATTAACAGACTAAGTACCTGCTCCTCAGATGTCTATCTTGTGACACAATCTTGGCGTGCAATGTCAGTTTTAAAAGAACGGCCTGAATCCAAAATTGTATGTAAAAGGATAGGATATTTATCTTCATCTAAATGATAAAACTGATTGCGTTACTAAACAGATGCAATAGTGTACAATGACAGTGCTCCACTGTAAATAAAAAGCATGCACAAAAACAGATTGCTGCCCTTATACACATTTAAAAGGACTCAGTATAGTCTATTTTCATACAATGTTGTAAAGGCTACAATGTAATATTGTAAATTGCTCAACTGTGTAAGAGTTTCCATTGCCCCCTTAAAGATTCAACAATAATAAAAAAACATGTGTACCTTTTATTAATAAATGGAACACAGCATACACCACAATGTATTTGAATAGTAATGCAAACATTAGGCAGCACTATACATGTTTGTTTAAAATTGTATCCCTTTGCCATGCTGGATTGTGGAATGAAATTCATTATATTCCTAAATGGAGTTTAGAAATATTTAACAACAATATTTAACAGCAAATTTATTTAAGGCCAACTTTCACACTCCTGCAATGCCATACAAGACCTAACTGTGCTGTGAAATGTGAAAGGCATGTTAGTGTTGTGTCTATTTTTGTATCTCCCTCTAAACATTGAGGGAAGTCAAACCACCTATGAATAACAAGCCTGGTAAAGCCTTTTAAAAAGATTTTTTGTGTTTCTACATTATCACTAGGGTGTCATATCCCCAGCCCACTTTATATGATTTGTTGTTTTAGTGATCGATTTTTACCCCCTGTGCTGGAATACAGGAATTTCTGTCTAAAAATGGTTGTGAATGAGAGGAACAAGAGGCAACAATCAGAGCCTTTGCTTCCAGCTATATTTCCCTGTCTGACATCAACAAGCACGTCTTTGTAAAAGTATAGCATGTATCTTTAATTGCTCGTTGTTCATGGCCCATGGCTTTCATAACTTTAGTTAATTACGTGAATTATTAGAATCTGTGCTTTGTGCATCAAGCATCTTGACATTAGTAATCATCCCGAGCCTAGTGGGTTCCTTAACTAATGTTTGCTCTTGAACAGATATTAAGTACAGATATTTATTGCCATTCTGTACTCTTCTTTGCTAGATTTTGTATATAAATATTAGGCTGTTTATGTATGAAAATTCCAATATTTCACTCAGCAAGAAAATTGTAAACTATATGAAACAACTATAGTGATTTGCAAGAAAATTGCATTTATACAGTACATGACAAATATCGTTATCCTTTTTTATGATCCCCTACATGTTACAGTAGCAGTGGCTAGTACACAGGTGGTATAAGGCTAATGATACTGGCTTTTGTATGTATGTATGAATAATTTTATTTTATATACCACTAATAAAGAATGCAACAACATGCAGTAGTATAAAAATATGATAATTAATAAAAAATAAATATGAAAATAAGAATACAGAAATCATATTTGTGCACAATCATGAAGTAAAGAGGTCCCTGTCTCAGAGAAAATGCAATCTAAATGGATTGGTAACAGGCAGACAAATAGGTGTGGATAATGTGCCACACCAAGGTTCAAGACTGGTTCTTGTTCACCATTTCAATTGATATACTCTTAATCAGTTTATTGATGAAAATATAATTGGACATCATGACATTATTGTTTTTAATAATAATTGTGCTATAATAATGTTTATTAGTAACCTTATTCCTGTGTGCAGAGGTTTTTGAGGGATATACAGAACAAGCAAGCATTATAACAGCACTGCAATACCCCTAGTGGTGGATAGGCATATGTGAGTGTTTTAAGAATTTTAATATATGGAAGTGGAATTTTAAACAGATTTTTTTTTTATACAGAGAGCTTGATCTTAACCTTATATAATATATATAATATATATTATAATATATATATACAACATAGAAAAGATAATCAATGCACATTCCTGGGCCCCATACAATATCATATTATCCACACTGGCATACTTTATAAACAAAGGGGTTTTAGTATACATTACTGTGATCACATGAATGAAAAGCCATCCAACCACGTCAAGGTAACCCCAGTCTGGAAGGTCCTAACGTCTAACCTTTTCAATTTCTTTACTTCAATTACGATTAGCAAACTTTTGCATTTCTCATTCTTACACACTGGATCCATATAACAGGCTCTCTCCCTTCCCCCTCAGCCCTTTGGCTTTTTAAAATTTAAAATATTTTAAAAATATATTTAAAATGCCTTTAATATAAAGCACTGGATGGCCTCTTCCCTCATTTTAAAAAGCCAAAGGGCTGAGGGGAAGGGAGAGCCTGTTATATGGATCCAGTGTGTAAGAATGAGAAATGCAAAAGTTGCTAATCGTAATTGAAGTAAAAGAAATTGAAAAGGTTAGACGTTAGGACCTTCCACTGGGTTACCTTGACGTGGTTGGAAGGCTTTTCATTCATGTGATCACAGTATGTATACTAAAACCCCTTTGTTTATAAAGTATGCCAGTGTGCAGATAATATGATTATATGGGGCCCAGAAGTGTCATTGATTATCTTTTCTATGTTTGTATAAATGTTTTGACCAGATCAGTAGCACTTCCGCTAAATGTAGTTGTAAATTAGCCTAATTGGAGTGCTTCCACAATTCTTGTATTATATATTATATATATATATATATATATATATATATATATTATATATATATATATGATATAAAAAATTTTTTTTACCTTTAACCCTTTCCCTATCCATACTCGTAAGCACAAGCAAGAATTTTTTGAAGATTTAATGAATATCCAGAAACAGGACACTCACAGTTTGCTGTTCTGCTGTATATGGAACAATATACAAGAAGTTCAAATTTTAAAAAAAAAACATAGAAAGATTTATCTATGATAAACCAGTAACAATTTACTGTACCTGCATTTTGACACATTACACAGTAATAAGTACGTAATTGCCAAAGTACCCAAATGTAGTGGCTCACACTGTCTTTTCAAATAGTTTTAATGGTATCTAGAGCATATCAATGTAGTTCCTCAGGAAAATCTGACTGCTTCAAATTCAAGTATTATAAAACTATGAAACTCAAAAAAGAGGTAATGAACCATAAGTTACTGCCATTAGATATTTAAAACTCAATCAGTATGTGTTCTCTCATGCATATCCCAGTGGCCTTGCATTTATTCTGACAGAGCAGTAGTGGTTCAATTACTTTGCTCATTTACAATAAAAGATTAATGAAAAGAGGTATATTTTAGTTCACAGAGATTAATTGCATCCCGTACTTTCCATACACCAGAAATATTCAACACATAATCCTGATAGCTTTTATGTCAACAAGTACATGGGAAATTAATAGACTTTCTGCTGCTGGAATTCTCAGAGGGTTTGCAGATACAAATATCAAGGGAAAACCTGGCTGAAAGTTGACTGTCTGCTAGAGAGAAATTAATTCACTTTTCTTTCTAATTCACTGGATGACACTTTAAATTATCCAACATAGAAACCTGCGCACAAAAGGTATTGTAAATCTGGACTTCTTTAGAGTGTGAAAAACCTGCTTTTCTTATATCTCTATTTAAACAAAGTTTTAGGAACTATAGACAGCCATTGTATAAACTGATAGAAATCACCAGCATTCATTCAAGTCATTTATCTTCTTATCGGTTCTTCTGCTTTTTACTTTTTACTATAAGCACATGAGACTCCCTGTGTTCATTCTCAGCAAGTGTGCTTCACAAAATCATACTCTAGACAAAGTACAAAAGTTACAGTGGGTAAAAAAATGGGAAAATATATAGCAAGAGATTCACTATGGGATCCTTTTAGGTGAGTTAAATGTTTACAGTTTATATTTGCAAGCGGTTGTCAAATGTTTAAGTTTTCAAAGTGAGATATAGTACCGAGTACAATATTGTAAAATTTGTGTTGTGGTTTACTTTATCTTCTGGGAAATTCTCCTACCCTAAACAATTCTCAAAACTGAAAACTGAGCTTGCTCTTCTTGTTCTTCATTCCTTTCTGTACAGCTGTATTTAGATTTATGAGTTTTAGACGTGTGACCCAATTAAAACCAGGGCTGGGATATCACTGGAGAATCAGTAATTTAATATATGGTAATACTTTGTACTGGTTACAATAAACATAAATGAAGAACCTTTTTTTCTGTAGCACAGAAGATGTTTTTCTCATTTTGTCATCCTACGGATTATGCAGATTATTAATGTACGTGTATTTGCTCCCACCATTTTCTCATTGCACTCTTTGAAGCAAAGGAAGGATAGATGTGTAATGGTTTGAACTGGAGGTTTAGATTCCCTTGCAAACGCGATATAAAAATCACGGAAAAGGGAATTTACCCAGAGCTATAGCTTACAATGTTTCGGGATGCCCTGTCCCTTCCTCAGGTGTGGTCCTTCCTAGTACCTGAGGAAGGGACAGGGCGTCCCGAAACGTAGTTGTTGTTTCAATAAAAATTTTGGAATCACCACAGTAGTTTGCTCCCCTATTCTTTCTTGTCCTTTATGTTTCTTCCTGATAACAAAACAAAGGAAGTTTGCTAAACATAGTGCCATGTCTATGCTCACATTTCAATAATTGTGAAAATCTCTTAATGATGTGTTCTTCTGGCTTTCATGAGTATATTTGCACACAAATACTTGTCTTTACGACATTTCCTTGTTGTTGTTTTTTTTTTGGGATGGTTACTTTTTTCTATTTTAATTTATTCCTTCAGCTGTAACTTTATTCAAATACTATTTTATGATGAAATACACTTTGGTCAAACAAAGGTTGTTTTCTAGTAATCTCTTTTCCACACACTCTAAGGCTTCATCTTGTGGTATGTAGGTATACAGTCTTTGAATGTCTATTCAGCATAACACTGTGTTGTGCAGTATTGTTTTAATATCACCTAGTTTAAGCAACAAATCAGTTGTGCCTTTAACACATGTGTCCAATTTAATGGCTAAAGGATGGAGGAATTGGTCAACAAATTGAGATAGGGGTTCTAATATTGGTCCAATCCCAGATACTATTGGTACTCCCTGTGGTTTTATGAGGGACTTGTGTATTTTAGAAAAAAAAATATATGATTGGGGTTCTTGGATGATCAGTTACTAAGAATTCAAGTTATTATTTTACTTACACATTCTTCTTTAATCGGGCTTTAACTTGCAGCGTATGGTCTGTTTTAATATAACGCTCAACACACAACTGCCATTCTGCTTCTTCTAGGTAATAATTTTTCTTTATGACTCCAATGCTACCGCCTTAATTGGCTTTTTTCAGATTTTGATTTTTGTGATCATTTACCCATAGTATTTTTACCTCTTTCTTCACTATCTCAGAAAATAGGTCCAAACTCAAGCTTTTTATGAGCATGTATATTACAGTACAGTATATTGTGCCCTAACTGTATTGTGTTTTTAATTATCAAAAAACGTTTGCAATTTTATATTGCGTAAACATTTTTCAAACTCAATTTCCCATTCTATGGGATCTACATTATATGTGGAATCAAAATTTAGACCTTTGTTAAGACTGGGGATGATAACCTGAAGAAAATGGTAAACAAAATGTTCATAAAGTCAGTGTAGATAACATTAGGGTGATTGGCTCCTTTTAAAAAATACCTCCATTCTTCCAAAGCAGCCTTAATAGATAACAGCTGTTAGGTTTTTATATATTCTCTATAATCACTTAGCCTAATAGCAGCCATTTTGTTCTCTAACTCCATTTTGTCTTATATTGTTGTTGTGTTATTGCAGATGTTTTGTTTCCAAATGTTCTGAGCTCAAGGTCTTTTGCCTCCTACATTGTGTGTCAACCTGACTCTATCTTCACATTCCAAGGGATGTTTTACTACGTCATCTGCAGACACAAAGTCTGGCAATGCCCTTTCTCTTGCAAAGCCCTTTTTTTTTTGGTTTGATATATTCCAATGTACGGAATGAATAAACTGAGAAACTGGGTTTTACTGCACCGAACGTGTTGTGTAATCCTTTCTCCCGGCGCTGTAAACAGGTCTCTTAGTGGGTCTAAGACAGGCATCAGGGTCCAGCGTGACTAGTGGAGGATATTTATTCTAACAACAGCTCTCTGTCACCTATATTAGAAGTAGAGAGCTTAAGGCTGGGTACACACCAGCAGATATTTCTGGCCAACCAACCAATAGTAGCGTGGATCAGTCTTATTGGTTTACCAGAGATCCTGACATGCTGAACCCCTCCCCTATTTGAGGTGGGGATAGGGGAGTGAGGGCTTCTTAAGCTGCAGGCTGAAAGAGGAGGATCAGCCTATGACTAAGGGCATACCATATCCCAAAATGCTTTAGGCAATCCGTTACTTTTTACATGAAATCTGTTTTATGCTGAGATCTGAAGCAGTTCGTTTGTTCAAGTGTGCACCTCCCTCTGTTTGGCTTCCATTGAGTTTGCAAGTTTCAGGACTCCGCAAAGGGCTCGGGGCGGTAGCACCTGGGCAACACCTGGGCAACACCTGAGCTATGTGAGTATACAGTTGTTTCACACAGCATAAGCAGCAACAAGTTGTTTATACATATGATTGGAATACTGCTTTTTTAAAGAATTATTGTTTTACTAATGAAGCGTCTGGGGTATTAATACACCCGGAACAACTCCAGAAGTGAGTGTTTTAAGTGCCCAGAAGGGTTTATTAACTCAAATGTATTTGCTTTGACAACTTACACACAATTGTGTTTAAGGCTGTTTTGATAGAAAGGACACTTTTCTTAAATTGTGTACTTGTATGCAAACTGATGACTTGAAAGACCAAATTGATTATAGCAGAATGGCAAGAAAATATAGTAAGCAGTTATAATTTGCACCTGTTAATAATATGGGGAACAAATGCTCATAACATTGTTTTACCTTTAGAAATATATATAAAGGAGAATGGTTAGCTGATGAAGATAAAAGATATAGCTTTCCTATGGTTATTGTACCGAAGGTTGCTTTTTCCTGGAATAATGACTAAAATAATGTAAAGGTTTCTAAAAAATATTTTGTACAATTAACATTGTTAAAGGTGCTTTGTTAGTACTTGTCAGATACATTTTTAAAACATAATTTGTGCCGCTTCCTGAGAATATTGCACTAATCTGACAATGGTGGCAATGGGTAGTATCTGTTAGTAGTAAAAAAAAAAAATAACTGTATTTCAAGGCATCTTAAAGAAGAAATAAACTTATTTTTTTAAAAATTCTAATGTGAAAGCTTTTCTCCCCAGAACACCCAAAGAAGGCTTCTATATTATTGCCAGTACAACTCATAGCCCATATTGGCTTTAAAGAGCCATTCCCCCTGACCTCAGGATTCACTGTCTCTATGCACAGTTTCTAGCTTCTGTTCCTAGCGAAAGATAAAGTTTCTAAATGTACCTGTATTCATTGTTGAATTGCTGGAGGCGCACCAAGTAAATGCTGTGTTTTTAGGAACACACAGCATAAGAAGTCAAAAGTTCAAATACCCTAATTTACTTAAGAAACAATGCTACATATTCTTCTGCATAAGTTAATTGCTTTTTGTTGTTTGTTTGTTTCCAGAAAAATATTTCTAGAAAAATCTAAAGTTTCTACATATGTGCAAACTTGATATATAGTAGCTCTGTTTTTTTATTTAACAACCAGTGTGAATTGCTGACAGCCTTCCTGGAGCAATACAAAATAGTGAACTGATTTTAATAATTTTTACTGAAATGTACTTGCATCTTAACATGTGCAGTGGTGACGCACTGCTAAAGTGCGGGCTTTGGAAACTACCAGACCATTGGGACACAGGTTCAACTCCCCAGTTTTTTTGTTTTTGTTTGTTTCTCTCATGTTCATAGCAAAAGATTCTACAGAATCTACTAAAGATTCTGATATCCCATCAAGTATGCCTTGTGGGATAGTGGTAGAGAGCATTCTTTTTAGCAAGACACAGTATAGATGGTTGCAGGTTTGATTCCCCATACTTACTTTTATTTTTTACTGAAATGTTAACATTCTGTTTTTTTACATCCATGCTAGCAAAGAAATAAAGATTACTTTTCTTTTTTGTTTGAAAAGCAAAGGAAATTATCATTGTTAGGGTCAGGTGCATTAGTAATGTGTTTATGTATGTATGTATGTATGTATAGAAAGGATTAAGGTGAGAGGAAGCAGTACGAGTGGGGGGTCTGTACAGGAGCTGGTTCTGCGATGAGCGGAAGGTTCGGGCAGGAACAAATGGGGAGACTAGAGAGGAAATATAAGGAGGAGCAGCAGAGCAAAGGGATTTAAATGTTAGGAGAAGGATTTTGTATGCAATGCACTGTTTAACGGGGAGTATAAATGTGGGCCTAGGCACTCCTTCAGGCAATGTGCCAGTGTATTCCAGGTGCTGATTCCCTCTGTCCTCTACCTCAAGGACTCCACGCTATAGCACAAGAAGATGGCTAGGGGGTTGGAGGAGATTTTAAACTAGGTATGGGGGGGGAGGGAACGTTTAACTACACAGGGGTAGATAGAGAAGTTAGGGATCTGGGGGCTAGTAACACAACGGAGGGAAGAGAAGGAGGAGGGGGGAGCATAGAGGATAAGGAGGCATGTACGACCATGTATGGAAGTAAATCAATTGATAATCTAAAATGTATGTTTACAAATGCAAGGAGTCTGGCTGGAAAAACCGGCGAACTTGAAATAATAGCGTTAAAGGAAAGGTATGATGTAATTGGTATAGCAGAATCATGGCTTAATGATTCACACGACTGGACAGTAAATATTGAAGGGTACTCCTTATTTAGACATGACCGAGTTAATAAGAAAGGAGGAGGAGTATGTATGTGTGTTAAACAGGAATTGAAGCCAAATTTAAAAGATGGAATAGATGGGGGAGCAAACGATGCGGCAGAAACATTATGGGTGGAACTGTGTACAGGAAGCAAGAAGGTAGGTAAATTAATTGTTGGAGTGTGTTATAAGCCGCCAAATGCCGGGGAAGAGGTGGAATTGAATCTCCATATGCAGTTGGCGAAGGCTGCTGGTATGGGGCATGTTCTGGTTATGGGGGATTTTAACTACCCTGAAATAGATTGGAGTAATGGAACTGCCAGCACCTCAAAAGGTATAAAGTTCTTAAATTTCCTATATGAGCATTTTCTTTCACAGATGGTAGAAGTTCCTACTAGAAAGAATGCGTTGTTGGATCTGGTGATATCTAATAACCCAGAGCTCATTTTGGAGATGAAGGTAATGGGAAGCTTAGGGAATAGTGACCATGATATAGTGTCATTTAATATAGGTTGCAGAAAACTAAAGTGCACTGGCTTAACAAAAACTTTTAACTTTAGGAAAGCTAATTTTATGCTTTTAAAGGAATCGCTCCTGCTCATAGACTGGGGGGAACTGTTTCTAGGTAAAGATACTGAGCAGATGTGGACCACTTTTAAAGGGATATTAAACTATAACATTTCCAAATCGGTACCTTTAGGAAACAAGTGTAAAAAAATTTGGTCCACTCCTGCATGGCTTAATGCTCAGGTAAAAAGGGAAATGGAAAAAAAGAAAAGGGCTTTTAAAATTTTGAAAGCAGAAGGCACAGAACAGGCTTACAGGGACTTCAAAAGTTGTAATAAAGAGTGCAAGAAAGCAATTAAACTAGCTAAAATAGAAAATGAAACACGGATTGCCGAACAAAGCAAGTCCAACCCCAAGATGTTTTTTAAGTATATAAATGGTAAAAAAATGAGGACTGAGAATGTGGGACCATTAAATAATGGAGCTGAGGTGGTTGTAGAGGATGCCGAAAAGGCTAATCTGCTAAACCGTTTTTTTACATCGGTTTTTACTGTTGAGAATCCTTACAGTAGGGATTGTAACAATGTGCAGGGAGGAAATGAAGAGTTTTCACATTGGATAACAGAGGATATGGTACGGAATCAATTAGACAAAGTTAATATCAATAAAGCGCCAGGACCAGATGGATTGCATCCTAGGATTTTAAAAGAGCTTAGTTCAGTTCTAGCAAGACCACTGTGTCTCATCTTTTCAGATTCGCTTTTGTCTGGGGATGTGCCGCTGGATTGGAAAAAAGCCAATGTAATACCAATATTCAAAAAAGGTAGTCGTTCACAGCCTGGTAACTATAGACGACCTGTAAGCCTAACATCAGTGGTAGGGAAGGTGATGGAAACTTTGTTAAGGGATCATATCCTTGACTTTGTCTCCAGAGATCATCTTATTAGTAGTAGTCAGCATGGATTTATGAGAAATAGATCATGCCAGACAAATTTAATTGGTTTTTATGAAGAAGTGAGTAAAAAGTTAGATTCAGGCACAGCTATGGATGTGGTATATTTGGATTTTGCAAAAGCCTTTGATACTGTGCCACATAGGCGACTAATGTATAAACTGAGGACTGTTGGCCTTGAAGAAAACATTTGTTCATGGATAGAGAACTGGTTATTGGACTGCAAACAGAGAGTGGTGGTTAATGGAGCTACATCTATGTGGGCTAAAGTTCTAAGCAGAGTTCCTCAGGTTTCTGTACTGGGGCCGCTTCTGTTTAATCTGTTTATAAATGACTTAGAAGGGGGCATTGAGAGCAAGGTCTCTGTGTTTGCTGATGACACTAAATTATGCAGAGCTTTGGAAACTTCCAATGATGTGCAAGTGCTGCAAGCAGACCTAGATAGATTATCAAAATGGGCAGCAGAATGGCAGATGAGATTCAATGTTGATAAATGTAAGGTGATGCATTTGGGATTTAATAATCCCTGTGCCACCTACATCATAAATAACTCTGTGTTAAGTGCATCTGAAATGGAAAAGAATTTGGGGGTTCTGGTAGATAACAGACTTAGCTGTAGCAAACAATGCCAGGTAGCAACAGCTAGAGCTAGCAAGATATTGTCTTGTATAAAGAGGGGAATGGAATCAAGAGAGAAAAATATTATTCTCCCTCTTTACAAGGCACTGGTAAGGCCACATTTGGAATATGCGGTGCAGTTTTGGAATCCCATATACAAAAGGGACATCTTGGAAATTGAGGCAGTTCAGAGAAGGGCAACTAAATTAATAAGGGGAATGGAGGGGCTTGAATATGCAGGCAGATTAGACAAGTTAGGGCTGTTTACATTGGAGAAGCGGCGGTTGCGTGGGGACATGATAACCTTATACAAATATATTAATGGCCCATACAGTGAACTCTCTGGTGCATTGTTCACTAATAGGTCATATCAGAGGACTCGTGGACATCCTTTAAGGTTGGAAGAAAAGAAGTTTCATCTTCAAGTTAGGAGAGGTTTCTTTACAGTGAGAACGGTGAAACTGTGGAACTGTCTTCCAGCAGAGGTGGTAATGGCAAGTTCATTGAATAACTTTAAAAAAGACCTGGATAAGTTTCTAAAACTAAAAAATATTGAGAATTACTGGTATTAATGCATATAGATCTGGTTGATCCAGGGATACTTTCCGATTGCCGTTTGGAGTCAGGAAGGAATTTTTTCCCCCCTTTTTTAGCTGGGGTTTTTTGCCTTCCTCTGGATCAACTGTTAGGTAGGGTTAAAAAAAAAAAAAAGGGAATAGGTTGGACTTGATGGACGAATGTCTTTATTCAACCTTAATTACTATGTTACTATGTTACTATGTTACAAGCAGAAAAGGGTTGATGGAAGCGCACACTGTTTCTCAGAAAAAAATTCTGTTTATTGCATCACACAAACACACAATGTTTCGGAGAACGCTAAGTCACCTGATGAAGGAGACATAGCGTCCTCCGAAACGTTGTGTGTTTGTGTGATGCAATAAACAGAATTTTTTCTGAGAAACAGTGCGCGCTTCCATCAACCCTTTTCTGCTTGTACTGTTTAACGGGGAGCCAGGTTGTTGTCCGGTACAGAGGAGATTTGGGATCCGGTTTATTATAGAATGAAACAATACGTGTGGCAGAGTTAAATATAGACTGAAGGGGAGAGAGGTGGGAAGTATTAAGACCAGAAAGTAGTAGGTTGCAATAGTCCAGGAGCGATAGGATGAGAGCATGCATAAGTATAGCTGTGGTCAGGAGAGAAATGAACCTGCGGATTTTGGCTATATTGTGAAGAAAAAAGTGGCAGGTTTTTTGCAACATAGTTAATGTGGTTAGAGAAGGAGAGTGAGGAGTCAATAATAACCCCTAGGCAGCTGGCCAATTGGATAGGAAAAATGGGGGTATTGTCAATGGAGATAGAGAAAGATGGGAAAGGACCAGGTTTAGGTGAAAAAATTCTCAGTTCAGTTTTAAAAAGATTTAATTTGAGGTAGGGTTGAGACATCCAGGAGGAGATGGCAAGGAGACAGTTGGAGACACCTAATTGGATGTCAGGAGTTAGCGTAGGTGTGGTAGATTTGTCTGCATATAAATGATACTTGAAGCCAAAAGAGCTAATAACATTTCCCAAGGGAATAGTGTAGAGGGAGAAATATAAGGGTCCAAGAACAGACCCCTGCGGTACCCCCACAACAAGAGAAACAGGAGAAGAGTTTTTGCTAGCATACAGATACAAAGTAAGTTCAGTCAAAGAGATAGGATAGAAACAAGGATGCCACTTCATTCTGAATGCCCAAAGGGAGAAGTATCTGCTTTAGGAGGGAATGATCAACTGTGTTGAAAGTGGAGGAGAGGTCAAGGAGGATAAGAATAGAAACGTGACCATCATCCTTTGCAACCTGCCGATCATTAACAACCTTACACAGAGCCATCCAGATTGCAAACATGAAAGAAGCAGGTGAGAGACTTCTGAATGGGTCGCAGGAGCAAAAGATCCAAGGATAGCTGAGGGAGGAGAGGGCAACAAAATTTGAGAGTCATCACGAGGACCAGAGATCGGCATGTGGATGGACTCCACTTTATGTTGAAAGTAATGCGCAAAGTCCTGGGGAGAGTGCGGAGAAATAAGAGGGTCATGGGGCGAGGGGTGCAGAATTGAGTTGAAGATGGAGAACGTTGGATGGCAACATGGGTTAGACTTGTTGTTATTTATATGTTTCCTGTAATATCTCTGTTTTGCCAGCAGGAGCCCAGAGCCAAGACATTGCAGCATGAACTTGTAATGGAGAAAGTCAGCCTTTGTATGGGACTTTTTCCAAGCACGTTCAGCAGCACAGGCGCACTTGCGTAAAATGGGAAGTGGGATTGAGCCACGGACATCTGAGGGAATGAAAGGGGCAAAAGTCTATCATGTTAATCAGGATAAAATTATATTAGCAAGCAAGTCAGGGTCATCATCTGTTAAAAGGGAAGAGAGACTAGAGGACAGGAATGAGGAGAGTCACGGGAGATTTATGGATCTAGTAATATGAACAAACACACAAGATGAAGGGGCAGGAGGAAGAAGAGGGTGTTGAGCCTGAAAATTGATAAGATGATGATCAGAAAGCAGGAAGGGGTTAGATTGAAAAGACGAGACATAGAGGTTTTTAGTGAACACTAGATCCAGGATGTGGCCATCCCTGTAAGTGCTAGCGTTAGTTCATTGTTGACACAAAAACTGCACTGAAACCTGTGTTCTGCGTCAAAGGGACGGATGATCTCTAAGCTGTAAAATGATCGGCTCTCATCTTCCAGGAAGCAAGGCTGCAGCTTCCTGTAAAGAGTACTGTGTACACTTAGCTGGGTGTTTCCATCTAAGGTGAATTATGGGAGCTGACCCCCAAGTACCCACAGGTTAATTTCATAAATCACCCAGCATACACAGCAAAGGCAGAGGTGAGACACAGCTTTTTGTATCTTTGTGAATATGCTCTTTCTATTGAGGCAATGTTGTCTGGAGAATTTAGTTCCCCCATAAAGGACATCAATACCCAAAAAAACAACATCTCCCACATTACATGTCCACACTTCCAGCAGCTGAAACCACTTACTCTCATTTACAACCATGCTGCACTCCCTTAGATATAACAGCCTGCCTCCTAGAAGGCCCAGGGCCATTGTTAACATATCACTATCACAACCTCTTTCCTCCTCCTCTGCCAGTCAAACAAACTTGAACTGTCCTGTTGCTAAAACACAGCCTACATAATCAAGCTAATCAAAGGTGGGTACAGGAGTGTTTTCTTGCATGCTAGCTCTGAGTGACAGTTACACGCAGACAGAATCGTTATGCCCCCTTCACAGCATGGCTAAATGAAGGCAGAGAGAAGCTCGAAATCAGGAAAAAATGTATAGGGCTGCATACCTTTACTCTTCATAAAGCAGTTTTTTTTTTTTTTAAATGCATTGAGGCAATAGAGTTATCTCTAAATATAAAGAAATGCTTATCTCTTTTTTTCCCTTATTGTTGTATGGATACTCTTTTTGTATAGAGTAGTTATGAGGTGTGGCATTATTTACCAAAATGTTCTGGTTTCAACAAAGGGTTTGTATTTGGCTGATGTTTGTTGGAAAAATAGCATTTTAGCCCTTCTGTAGTTGGGTATGTATCCAATTTATAGTTCTCAAAAAGATTTTTGTTCTGCTCACAGTGTGGTTCTTTTTGTACTTTTTTGCCCTTGAGTTACTTTAAGAACTTTAAAAAGTTTCTGGGAGTTTCAGTAAAGCAAACAATTTCAGACAACATTGTACACAGAACACACAACTGTGAATTGTGTGAATGTAACAGGCAAAAACTGTTTAATACTTGTAAGTCCTTACATACAAGCAAAGTATTTCACGTCCCTGACAGCAAGTGAGGAGTTGAGGAGATGTCTCCCGAGTGATTTCTTCAAGAGAATATCAAGCTGTCTGAGCATGTGTCCCTGGGGATCCTGAAAAAGGAACATCTTTTACTGACCTATCTTGAAATTACTTTGCAAAGAAATAGGAAAGAAGTGACAGCACAATAAATACATTCTGGTAGGTACATTTCAGCTAAGCAGTACTGTAAGCAGGTTTTTTATTTTTTATAAAAATAAAAAGCCAGCACCCCAAACCAAACAAATTATCAGTTTATTATATTTTTTAGGAAGATTTTTTTGGGGGTAAATCAATATAAATACATATATTTTATTATGCCTTACTTGAATAGGATGTGTAACAGCACTAAATGGATAAAATAAATAAATCAGTTATCCCCTAGCTCTACATTAAAAGTTATTTTATTCTTGTGTGTTCAACATGTTTAAAGGCGGCAGTAATAATCCAGCTATGTAATACTGTTAGAAAACTTTTTATCCCAAGAGGTAATAAGGCAATTAAATCATTATTATCTCTTGCCTGTAGTGTACAACACTTTATTACAATAATATGCATTGTTTGTAGTTGTTAATATTTTCACTCATGCACAAAAATACTTTATGTAGGATGTTCTAAATACAAAGCTTAAAATAGAAGGCAGCCTGTTTTTAAATTTGACAAAATGCAGTAGGTGTGTAATTGAATAGGACAGCTTGAGACCTCACTGAGTTTGACTTAATTTGCTTTACTATTTTTACACTAGTTTCTTCAGTCTTCCTTTCTGAAATTAGTTCTCTGCATGATATTAAATGAAATGGTGTAATAGGACCGAATATGGAAAATGAATCATTGTGTTTCTTTTCATTCTTTTCGACCATCACTTATTATGTTGTTTTGTTTTTGGAAACTTACTCAACATAATAAGCACTTTCTCAAAATATAAGTACAACCGTCCAAAGAAGAATCGAATTACATTATATAATTATAGCCATGCTATTGATAGCACATGGCTATGGAAAAATAGTAGTTTCGGCTTGAAGTTTCATATGTAAAGGCAAACTAAGTAATATTTTTAATTGTGAATGACTTAACACTCTGGCCAATACCAAGCATGACTTATCTCTTTTGTGTCAGCAGTAGAAGAAAGAATATTTAATAATCAGTGCTGTATGCAGACATATTTTGTTGCTACTTTCAGGATGAAAGAAATAATACACTACATGATGAAAGTTTCTTGTATGTGTGTTACATACTCTCTGTGAATACATTAAACATCCAGCAGCAGACTATGGATGAGATATATAAGTATATCCTAAACGAAAAGGAATGCCGGCGCACACGTGGGATCTTTTCAAACAGTGCAAATTATATATTCCGCATAGAGCGTCACATAATCAACGCATTTCAGCCATCTTAGGTCAGGCCGTCATCAGGATTACAGACACACTGTACAGGTGAGTTCAAATACAACACAGTGATCAAAAACCAACCCCCCTCCCACCCACTTCCCCCGCCCACACCAGTTAACCCCTTTCGATCCTATCCCCAGGTTCCTATAAGTAGAACATGCAATAAAATATACCCACAACCCTAGTAAAACCAGCATATGCTTAAAACTAGCAAATTCAACTCTAAAATCTATCGATCAGGGATATGCTTAAAACTAGCAAATTCAACTCTAAAATCTATCGATCAGGGAGTGCCTCATTACAGGAAAGGGAAAGCTAACGGAGAGTACCTCCGTCTATAGTGGTTTACTGTTTTTGAAAGGTAACTGCATATCATTTTTGACATTCTCCCATCTGGATTTTATGCTGTTTACGAGAATTTTACTCTGAGGGGTATATTGACTACCCCCAAGGAGAAGGTAGTTTACAACCTTAGCAAGCATGTTTTGACCCCGTTTGAGCACTCGTAAGGGTCTATCTTTCATCCCGGTTCCGAAACATGACCACCTCATGGATGAGGTAGATATATACAGGTTCCAACGAAACCTCAAATTAAAAGAGCTGTATAAGAATAACAACCAACCTGCCCACCCCTTTCGCCCCAAGAGTTACTATGACCCCCTCAATACACCTCCAGCAATAAAGGTCTTTGGGGAAATGGTTAAGGACGATCTTAGGAAGATCTCACAAAATTCCGAACATGACATATCTAGATGGTCTAATCTTTCCAAGAATGAGGTTCATGCTATACAAACCCTTAAAGATGACCGAAATCTAGTCATACGCCCTGCAGAGGCTATAGTTTTATTGGATTTAGCCTACTACAAGGAGGAACTCCTCAGCCAATTAAATGATCTCACCACATACAAACGATTATCTGGTGACCCTACTGGAAGCTTACAAAAAGCACTACACCTGAGACTACAAGCGGCAGTTTCAAGCGGGTGGATCACTGAGGGCACATGTGGGTTTTTATACTGTGAAACCCCAAAGGTGCCCATCATCTATACAGTTCCAAAGATCCACAAATCCGTTACGGCACCACCCGGGAGGCCCATTATTGCAGCATGTGGTTCCTTACTGAAACCAGTCTCCACTTACATAGACCATTATTTGCAACCTGTGGTCAAGGGCATGAAGTCCTATCTATGAGATAGCGGCCAATTACTGGATATTTTGAGACAATACGATGGTTCAGTGGACAACACAGTGTTAATGTCCTGTGACGTTAAGAACCTATATACAGTGATACCACATTTGAATGGAGTCTCGGCATGTAGGGATGCACTAATCAGCTCAGGACATACTGAACCACCAATAGAGTTCCTCATGGACCTTCTACTATTCACTTTGGAAAATAATTTCTTTAGGTTTGAATCCACATACTACCAACAAATAGCGGGGACCGCCATGGGGTCTAATGCTGACCCGTCCTTTGCGAATTTGTTTATGCAAAAGTATGAGGAACAACATATTTTGCCTCTAGACAAGATCCTCATCTATAGACGGTATATAGATGATTTATTTATTTTGTGGAAGGGGACAGAGACGGAGTGTGCAGGATTTATGGAAAAATTTAACTCTATAAAAAGTCCAATCCGCTTTACCTATAAAACCAGCTTGGAGTCCATTGAATATTTGGATCTAAAAATATATAAGGAAGAGGACAAATTACATACGACTCTGTATAAGAAAATTACAGACAGGAATACTTTAATGCATGCTACTAGTTGCCTCCCACTAGCCCAAAAAAAGGGCATCATTTACTCACAAATGATAAGAGTGTTGAAAAATAACACCAATCATACCAATGCACAAAAACAGCTTTTGAACATGAAGGATAGATTCCTATATAGAGGGTACGATAGTAACATTGTGGAGGAACAAATGAAACGAGCCTCTGAGTATATTGGAAGTGGCCAACATCTGGCCATCAAACAAAAGAACACTAAAACAGAATGCATCCCGTTCATTAGTCAATATACCCCTCAGAGTAAAATTCTCACAAACAGCATAAAATCCAGATGGGAGATTGTCAAAAATGATATGCAGTTACCTTTCAAAAACAGTAAACCACTATTGGCATTCAGAAGAGGAAAAAACTTAAAAAACCTCTTGGTAAGAACAGATTTCCAAGTGAATTATAACCAGGACTTAACAACATGGTTGCCATTAATGAAGAAGGGCTGCTTTAAATGTAGTGGCTCCTGGCTTGCCGTTATGTAATAACGGGCCAGGACTTCCCCCATCCTCACAATGGACAAAGAATTAAAATTAAACATGGACTTAATTGTCTCAGTCAGTATGCCATTTACTTCATCACTTGCCCTTGTGGCAAGTACTACATAGGGAAGACAACCACGATGATCCGCGACCGGATGGCTAACCACCGACAAGCAATCAGGAGTGCGTTGGGCACAACCAATACTAATAAGACCATGGACCTTAACAATACAAAATATGGCGAACAATCTGTTGCTAATCACTTAGCACAAATGGGACACACATTGGCCACCTTTAAGTGGATGGCCATTGTTCACCAAATAAGTAAAGGCGGTGAGGACCGGAACCGAGCCGTACTACGTATGGAAGCCCACTGGATTAGATTCCTGAATACGCTGTCACCGATAGGCCTGAATGAACAACTGTCATTGTCATGCTTCCTCTAAAAGTTGGACAGTATTAGATCATCATCTTCGACTATTAGATACCATGCCCTTAATTCACAATAATTGAGCATTCTGTATATACTCTGAAGCTAATTGAAGTTTTATTCCCCTGGCCCTCAGACTAAGCATGAGCTTGCACTTTGTATGAATTATCTATAAATTTATAAATTTACAAACTTAGCTATTTATTTACCTTATAATTCAGCTAAGGATTAATGCTCCCCACCCGCGAGGTCATTTGTTTCATCTTAATTTGCCAAGATGCTAAATTGTAGCATATATGTATCAGTCACTATATTTTAGTCTGTTACAATTGTATCATTTGATTTTATGTCTGTTTTTAGCTATGCTCTGCCAGCACTTATGTTCTATTTATTCACTGTTATTTTACACTGTATTATTATGCCAATTTGCTAGTCCAGCACAACGCACTTTATCGTTGAGCACATATGGCTCCCAAGTTTGGAAGTCTATATTGATATTTTAACTGCTTAATGCTGTATTATATTTATACTCACTATGGTTTTATGATGCTG
Organism: Hymenochirus boettgeri; assembly: GCA_019447015.1. Taxonomy (NCBI): domain Eukaryota; kingdom Metazoa; phylum Chordata; class Amphibia; order Anura; family Pipidae; genus Hymenochirus; species Hymenochirus boettgeri. Next base: position 93,571,426 of record CM033472.1, on the reverse strand, counting down.
CTTCTTATCCCTAGGCACTTTATCCTTTGTAGGCACTTTAATATACACCTTGGATGCACCCACACACTTCCGGAGCTATTCAGGGTGATGGCGCTAGACGGAGGTACTCTCCGTTAGCTTTCCCTTTCCTGTAATGAGGCACTCCCTGATCGATAGATTTTAGAGTTGAATTTGCTAGTTTTAAGCATAAGCTGGTTTTACTAGGGTTGTGGGTATATTTTATTGCATGTTCTACTTATAGGAACCTGGGGATGGGATCGGAAGGGGTTAACTGGTGTGGGCGGGGGAAGTTGGTTTTTGATCACTGTGTTGTATTTGAACTCACCTGTACAGCGTGTCTGTAATCCTGATGACGGCCTGACCTAAGATGGCTGAAACGCGTTGATTATGTAACGCTCTGTGCTGAATAAATAGTTTGCACTGTTTGAAAAGATCCCACGTGTGTGCTGGCATTCCTTTTCGCTTATAGAAACCCTTCGGCAGCACCGGGGCAGCTGAATTACAATGGGGGAGTGCAAAGGACTTTCTTTCTAATTAAATATATCCTAAAATATGTTCAGGCTGAGTACTTGTCTGTAATCATAAATTCTAAAAACCTTTCAATGATTTGATATATATATTGTTGCATTATGCACCCATCGCATTATATAAAGGAATTTTTGCACTGTATAGTGGTTCTATGGACTTGTGTCAGCCAGCATTGGGGCTCTTTAAATTGTTTAGTGGAGCACTTAACTCCCAACTGGAGTGCTTGTGAAGGATCTCATTCATCCAGGTCATGGTATATTTGTTGTATTCATTTAGATCAAATGGATCAAGAACTAAACTTTAAGTCTGGTTGATCTAACTGAATACAACAAATATCAAAACTAGAGTATTTGTAATCCACAAGAAGATGGCAATAAAGGTGTTTTCCAGAAAGGGGATCTCCACTAAAGGGTATGAAACCGTGCAAAGTAGATTGGTTTAAACTGCTCACCAGTCTGATATCCAGCTCATGGTCCCTGTTCACAGTTTCTTCCGCTCCTGTATCAGATGCAGGATTAGGCCACTGTCTACTCAGTTCAGTATACATTTTAAAAGAGCATGGCTGATTACCTGGCTCTTACTTCTGTTGCTCTGTAGAAATCTCTTGGTTGGTTCTCTGCACCCAATCAGATCACTGTCCCTGTTTCCAGGGGTGTCCCTAGGGTTTTTGGCAGCTGAAAAACTTTTGAATGCCACCTGTAGACAGAGTGGCACGCATAGCGGCACCATGGGCGTGGTTTAATGTGTGGGTGTGGCTTAGTCTATGGGTGTGGTTTAGCGTGTGGGTGTGGCAAATTTAAAAATTTTGTTTTTGGAAACGGTTATTTATAAGCTTCTCTATTTTTATAAAACACTAAAAACATGTTGGTGCAACTGGTACATTACATTAGAAAGCCCTACCATACTCTGTAGAATAAAAGATGTTGGCCAAAAGATTTGTAAGCCCTGCTACCACGTCAAGGTAGACTCTTTCAGCAGGGCCCTAACTAACCTAACTATTCTAACCTAGCCTGACCTAATAAACTCTAACTAAAGCTAACCTGACCATATGAACTTTAACAATATCCAATACATCTTTAGTGGAAAAAAATACATTTAAAAGACATCTGCAGCAAAACAGCACCCAAAACAAACAAATTATCAGTATTATTATTTTTAGGAAGATTTTTTTGGGGTAAATCAATATAATACAATTATTTTATTATGCCTTACTGAATAGGATGTGTAACAGCACTAAATGGATTAAAATAAATAAATCAGTTATCCCTAGCTCTACATTAAAAGTTATTTTATTCTTGTGTGTTCAACATGTTTAAAGGCGGCAGTAATAATCCAGTATTTAATACTGTTAGAAAACTTTTTTATCCCAAGAGTAATAAGGCAATAATCATTATTATTCTTTGCCTGTAGTGTACACAACTTATTACAATAAATAGCATGTGTTGTAGTGTTAATATTTTCACTCATGCACAAAAATACTTTATGTAGGATGTTTAAATACAAAGCTTAAAATAGAAGGCAGCCTGTTTTTAAATTTGACAAAATGCAGTAGGTGTGTAATTGAATAGGACAGCTGAGACCTCACTGAGTTGACTTAATTTGCTTTAATTTTTACACTAGTTTCTTCAGTCTTCCTTTCTGAAATTAGTCTGCTATGCATGATATAAATGAAATGGTGTAATAGGACCAATAGGAAAATGAATCATTGTGTTTTTTCATTCTTTCGACCATCACTTAATTAGTGTTGTTTTTGGAAACTTACTCAACATAATAAGCACTTTCTCAAAATATAAGTACAACCGTCCAAAGAGAATCGAATTACATTATATAATATAGCCATGCTATTGATAGCACATGGCTATGAAAAATAGTAGTTTCGGCTGAAGTTTCATATGTAAAGGCAAACTAAGTAATATTTTTAATTGTTGAATGACTTAACACTCTGGCCAATACCAAGCATGTGATATCTCTTTTGTGTCAGCAGTAGAAGAAAGAATATTTAATAATCAGTGCTGTATGCAGACATATTTTGTTGCTACTTTCAGGATGAAAGAAATAATACACTACATGATGAAGTTTTCTGTATGTGTGTACATACCTCTGTGAATACATTAAACATCCAGCAGCAGACTATGGATGAGATATAAGTAATCCTAAACGAAAAGGAATGCCGGCGCACACGTGGGATCTTTTCAAACAGTGCAAATTATATATTCCGCATAGAGCGTCACATAATCAACGCATTTCAGCCACTTAGGTCAGGCCGTCATCCGGATTACAGACACACTGTACAGGTGAGTTCAAATACAACACCAGTGATCAAAAACCAACCCCCCCCCACCCACTTCCCCGCGCCACACCAGTTAACCCCTTCGATCCTATCCCAGGTTCCTATAAGTAGACATGCAATAAAATATACCACAAACCCTAGTAAAACCAGCATATGCTTAAAACTAGCAAATTCAACTCTAAAAATCGTATCGACAGGGGTGCCTCATTACAGGAAAGGGAAAGCTAACGGAGAGTACCTCCTCTAGCGCCATCACCCTGAATAGCTCCGGAAGTGTATGGGTGCATCCAAGGTGTATATTAAAGTGCCTACAAGGGATAAAGTGCCGAGGGTAAGAAGCAGCATCATAAACCATAGGATATAAATATAATACAGCCTTAGCAGTTAAAATATCAATATAGACTCCCAAACTTGGGAGCCATATGTGTCACGATAAAGGTGCGTCTTGTGGACTAGCAAATTGGCCTAATAATACTGTAAATAACAGTGAATAAATAGAACATAAGCGCTGGCAGAGCATAGATAAAAACAGAAAAAATCAAATGATACAATTGTAACAGACTAAAATATAGTGACTGATACATATATGCTACAATTTAGCATCTTGGCAAATTAAGATGAAACAAATGACTCTCTCGGGTGGGGAGCATTAATCCTTAGCTGAATTATAAGGTAAATAAATAGCTAAGTTTGTAAATTTATAAATTTATAGAAATTCATACAAAGTGCAAGCTCATGCTTAGTCTGAGGGCCAGGGGAATAAAACTTCAATTAGCTTCAGAGTATATACCGAATGCTCAATTATTGTGAATTAAGGGCATGGTATCTAATAGTCAAAGATGATGATCTAAACTGTCCAACTTTTAGAGGAAGCATGACAATGACAGTTGTTCATTCAGGCCTATCGGTGACAGCGTATTCAGGAATCTAATCCAGCGGGCTTCCAACATAGTAGGGCTCGGTTCCGGGCGTCACCGCCTTTACTTATTTGGTGATCAATGGCCATCCATTAAAGGTGGCCAAGTGTGTCCCATTTGTGCGAAGTGCTTAGCAACAGATTGTTCGCCAATTTTGTATTGTTAGGTCCATGGTCTTATTAATATTGGTCGTGCCCAACGCACTCCCTGATGCTTGTTGGTGGTAGCCATACCGGTCGCGGATCGTCGTGGTTGTCTTCCCTATGTAGTACTTGCCACAAGGGCAAGTGATGAAGTAAATGGCATACTGACTGAGACAATTAATCCATGTTTAATTTTAATTCTTTGTCCATTGTGAGGATGGGGGAAGTCCTGGCCCGTTATTACATAACGGCAAGCCAGGAGCCACTACATTTAAAGCAGCCCTTCTCATTAATGGCAAACATGTTGTTAAGTCCTGGTTATAATTCACTGGAAATCTGTTTCTACAAGAGGTTTTTTTAGTTTTTTCCTCTTCAAATGCCAATAGTGTTTACTGTTTTTGAAAGGTAACTGCATATCATTTTGACATTCTCCCATCTGGATTTTATGCTGTTTACGAGAATTTTACTCTGAGGGGTATATGACTACCCCCAAGGAGAAGGTAGTTTACAACCTTAGCAAGCTGTTTTGACCCCGTTTGAGCACTCGTAAGGGTCTATCTTTCATCCCGGTTCCGAAACATGACCACCTCATGGAGAGGTAGATATATACAGGTTCCAACGAAACCTCAAATTAAAAGAGCTGTATAAGAATAACAACCAACCTGCCCACCCTTTGCCCCAAGAGTTACTTGACCCCCTCAATACACCTCCAGCAATAAAGGTCTTTGGGGAAATGGTTAAGGACGATCTTAGGAAGATCTCACAAAATTCCGAACATGACATATCTAGATGGTCAACTTTCCAAGAATGAGGTTCATGCTATACAAACCCTTAAAGATGACCGAAATCTAGTCATACGCCCTGCAGAGGGCTATAGTTTTATTGGATTTAGCCTAACAAGGAGGAACTCCTCAGCCATTAAATGATCTCACCACATACAAACGATTATCTGGTGACCCTCTGGAAGCTTACAAAAAGCACTACACCTGAGACTACAAGCGGCAGTTTCAAGCGGGTGGATCACTGAGGGCAAATGTGGTTTTTATACTGTGAAACCCCAAAGGTGCCCAATCTATACAGTTCCAAAGATCCACAAATCCGTTACGGCACCACCCGGGGGCCCATTATTGCAGCATGTGGTCCTTACTGAAACCAGTCTCCACTTACATAGACATTATTTGCAACCTGTGGTCAAGGGGATGAAGTCATCTATGAGATAGCGGCCAATCTGGATATTTTGAGACAATACGATGGTTCAGTGGACAACACAGTGTGAATGTCCTGTGACGTTAAGAACCTATATACAGTGATACCACATTTGAATGGAGTCTCGGCATGTGGGATGCATAATCAGCTCAGGACATACTGAACCACAATAGAGTTCCTCATGGACCTTCTACTATTCACTTTGGAAAATAATTTTTAGGTTTGAATCCACATACTACACCAACAATAAGGGGACCGCCATGGGGTCTAATGCTGACCCGTCCTTTGCGAATTTGTTTATGCAAAAGTATGAGGAACAACATTTTGCCTCTAGACAAGATCCTCATCTATAGACGGTATATAGATGATTTATTTATTTTGTGGAAGGGACAGAGACGGAGTGTGCAGGATTTATGGAAAAATTTACTCTATAAAAAGTCCAATCCGTTTACACTATAAAACCAGCTTGAGTCCATTGAATATTGGATCTAAAAATATATAAGGAAGAGGAACAATTACATACGACTCTGTATAGAAAATTACAGACAGGAATACTTTAATGCATGCTACTAGTTGCCTCCCACTAGCCCAAAAAAAGGGCATCATTTACTCACAAATGATAAGAGTGTTGAAAAATAACACCAATCATACCAATGCACAAAAACAGCTTTTGAACATGAAGGATAGATTCCTATATAGAGGGTCGATAGTAACATTGTGGAGGAACAAATGAAACGAGCCTCTGAGTATATTGGAAGTGGCACAATCTGGCCATCAAACAAAGAACACTAAAACAGAATGCATCCCGTTCATTAGTCAATATACCCCTCAGAGTAAAATTCTCACCAACAGCATAAATCCAGTGGGAGATTGTCAAAAATGATATGCAGGTACCTTTCAAAAACATAAACATCACTTGGTCAGAGAGGAAAAAACTTAAAAAACCTCTTGGTAAGAAACAGATTTCCAAGTGAATTATAACCAGGACTTAACAACATGGTTGCCATAACGAAGAAGGGCTGCTTAAATGTAGTGGCTGCCTGGCTTGCCGTAGTAATAACGGGCCAGGACTTCCCCCATCCTCAAAATGGACAAAGAATTAAAATTAACATAGACTTAATTGTCTCCAGTCAGTAGCCATTTACTTCATCACTTGCCCTTGTGGCAAGTACTACATAGGGAAGACAACCACGATGATCCGCGACCGTGATGGCTAACACACGACAGCAATCAGGAGTGGTTGGGCACAACCAATACTAATAAGACCATGGACCTTAACAATACAAAATATGGCGAACAATCTGTTGCTAATCACTTAGCACAAATGGGACACACATTGGCCACCTTTAAGTGGATGGCCATTGTTCACCAAATAAGTAAAGGCGGTGAGGACCGGAACCGAGCCGTACTACGTATGAGCAAGCCGGATTGAGATTCCTGAATACGCTGTCACGATAGGCCTGAATGAACAACTGTCATGTCACGCTTCCTAAAAGTTGGACAGTATTAGATCATCATCTTCGGACTTAGATACCATGCCCTTAATTCACAATAATTGAGCATTTGTATATACTCTGAAGCTAATTGAAGTTTATTCCCCTGGCCCTCAGACTAAGCATGAGCTTGCACTTTGTATGAATTATCTATAAATTTATAATTTACAAACTTAGTTTTAGTTACCTTATAACTCAGCTAAGGTATAATGCTCCCCACCCGAGGAGTCATGTTCATCTTAATTTGCCAAGATGCTAAATTGTAGCATATATGTATCAGTCACTATATTTTAGTCTGTTACAATTGTATCATTTGATTTTATGTCTGTTTTAGCTATTGCTGCCAGCACTTATGTTCTATTTATTCACTGTTTTTTACACTGTTATTATGCCAATTTGCTAGTCCAGCACAAACACATTATCTGCTTGAGCACATATGGCTCCCAAGTTTGGAAGTCATATTGATATTTTAACTGCTTAATGCGATTAATTTATACTCACTATGGTTTTATGATGCTGCTTCTTTCCCTAGGCACTTTATCCTTTGTAGGCACTTAATATACACCGGATGCACCCACACACTTCCGGAGCTATCAGGGTGATGGCGCTAGACGGAGGTACTCTCCGTTAGCTTTCCCTTTCCTGTAATGAGGCACCCCTGATCGATAGTTTTAGAGTTGAATTTGCTAGTTTTAAGCATAAGTGGTTTTACTAGGGTTGTGGGTATATTTTATTGCATGTTCTACTTATAGGAACCTGGGGATGGGATCGGAAGGGGTTAACTGGTGTGGCGGGGGAAGTTGGTTTTTGATCACTGTGTTGTATTTGAACTCACCTGTACAGCGTGTCGTAATCCTGATGACGGCTGACCTAAGATGGCTGAAACGCGTTGATTATGTAACGCTCTGTGCTGAATAAATAGTTTGCACTGTTTGAAAAGATCCCACGTGTGTGCTGGCATTCCTTTTCGCTTATAGAAACCCTTCGGCAGCACCGGGGCAGCTGAATTACAATGGGGGAGTGCAAAGGACTTTCTTTCTAATTAAATATATCCTAAAATATGTTCAGGCTGAGTACTTGTCTGTAATCATAAATTCTAAAAACCTTTCAATGATTTGATATATATATTGTTGCATTATGCACCCATCGCATTATATAAAGGAATTTTTGCACTGTATAGTGGTTCTATGGACTTGTGTCAGCCAGCATTGGGGCTCTTTAAATGTTTAGTGGAGCACTTAACTCCCAACTGGAGTGCTTGTGAAGGATCTCATTCATCCAGGTCATGGTATATTTGTTGTAAATTTAGATCAAATGGATCAAGAACTAAACTTAAGTCTGGTTGATCTAACTGAATACAACAAATATCAAAACTAGAGTATTGAATCCACAGAAGATGGCAATAAAGGTGTTTTCAGAAAGGGGATCTCCACTAAAGGGTATGAAACCGTGCAAAGTAGATTGGTTTTAAACTGCTCACCAGTCTGATATCCAGCTCATGGTCCCTGTTCACAGTTTCTTCCGCTCCTGTATCAGATGCAGGATTAGGCCACTGTCTACTCAGTTCAGTATACATTTTAAAAGAGCATGGCTGATTACCTGGCTCTTACTTCTGTTGCTCTGTAGAAATCTCTTTGTTGGTTCTCTGCACCCAATCAGATCACTGTCCCTGTTTCCAGGGGTGTCCCTAGGGTTTTTGGCAGCTGAAAAACTTTTGAATGCCACCGTAGACAGAGTGGCACGCATAGCGGCACCATGGGCGTGGTTTAATGTGTGGGTGTGGCTTAGTTATGGGTGTGGTTTAGCTGTGGGTGTGGCAAATTTAAAAATTTTGTTTTTGGAAACGGTTTATTTATAAGCTCTCTATTTTTTAAAAACACTAAAAACATGTTGGTGCAACTGGTACATTACATTAGAAAGCCCTACCATACTCTGTAGAAAAAAAGATTGGCCAAAAGATTTGTAAGCCCTGCTACCACGTCAAGGTAGACTCTTTCAGCAGGGCCCAACTAACCTAACTATCTAACCTAGCCTGACTAATAAATCTAACTAAAGCTAACCTGACCATATGAACTTTACAATATCCAATACATCTTTGTGGAAAAAAATACATTTAAAAGACATCTGCAGAAAAAACAAGTAGTAGGTCTCCGCCCCAGCAAAAAAGTAGGTAGGTTCAGCCCCCAGCAAAAAAAAGGTAGGTCCAGCCCCCACCAGCAAAAAAATAGGTAGGTCCCAGCCCCCAGCAAAAAAGTAGGTAGGTCCCAGCAATAAAGTAAGTAGGTAGGTCCCAGCAAACAAGTAGGTAGGTCCTAGCTCCCAGCAAACAAGTAGGTAGGTCCCAGCCCCCAGCAAACAAGTAGGTAGGTCCCAGCCCCCAGCAAACAAGTAGGTAGGTCCCAGCTCAGCCAATAAAGTAGGTAGGTCCCAGCTCCCAGCAATAAAGTAGGTAGGTCTCAGTTCCCAGCAATAAAGTAGGTAGCTCCCAGCAATAAAGTAGGTAGGTCCCAGCTCCCAACACATCTTTAGTGGAAAAAAATACATTTAAAAGACATCTGCAGCAAAAAACAAGTAGGTAGGTCTCAGCCCCCAGCAAAAACGTAGGTAGGTCTCAGCCCCCAGCAAAAAAGTAGGTAGATCCCAGCCCCCAGCAAAAAAAGGAGGTAGGTCCCAGCCCCCAGCAAAAAAGTAGGTAGGTCCCAGCAATAAAGTAAGTAGGTTCCAGCAAAAAAGTAGGTAGGTCCCAGCAAACAAGTAGGTAGGTCCTAGCTCCCAGCAAACAAGTAGGTAGGTCCCAGCCCCCAGCAAACAAGTAGGTAGGTCCCAGCCCCCAGCAAACAAGAAGGTAGGTCCCAGCTCCCAGCAATAAAGTAGGTAGGTCCCAGCTCCCAGCAATAAAGTAGGTAGGTCTCAGTTCCCAGCAATAAAGTAGGTAGCTCCCAGCAATAAAGTAGGTAGGTCCTAGCTCCCAGCAATAAAGTAGGTAGGTCCCAGCTCCCAGCAATAAAGTAGGTAGCTCCGAGCAATAAAGTATGTAGGTCCCAGCTCCCAGCAATAAAGTAGGTAGGTCCCAGCTCCCAGCAAAAAAGTAAGTAGGTCACAGCCCCCAGCAAAAAAGTAGGTAGCTCCGAGCAATAAAGATGTAGGTCCCAGCTCCCAGCAATAAAGTAGGTAGGTCCCAGCTCCCAGCATAAAGTAAGTAGGTCCCAGCCCCCAGCAAAAAAGTAGGTAGGTCCCAGCAAACAAGTAGGTGTCTCAGCCCCCAGCAAACAAGGAGGTAGGTCCCAGCAATAAAGTAGGTAGGTCCAGTCCCAGCAATAAGAAGGAGGTCCCAGCTCCCAGCAATAAAGTAGGTAGGTCCCAGCCCCCAGCAAAAAGTAGGTAGGTCCCAGCAATAAAGTAGGTAGGTCCCAGCAAACAAGTAGGTAGGTCCTAGCCCCCAGCAAACAAGTAGGTAGTTTCCAGCTCCCAGCAATAAAGTAGGTAGGTCCCAGCTCCCAGCAATAAAGTAGGTAGCTCCGAGCAATAAAGTATGTAGGTCCCAGCTCCCAGCAATAAAGTAGGTAGGTCCCAGCTCCCAGCAAAAAAGTAAGTAGGTCCCAGCCCCCAGCAAAAAAGTAGGTAGCTCCGAGCAATAAAGTATGTAGGTCCCACCTCCCAGCAATAAGTAGGTAGGTCCCAGCTCCCAGCAATAAAGTAAGTAGGTCCAGCCCCCAGAAAAAAGTAGGTAGGTCCCAGCAAACAAGTAGGAGGTCTCAGCCCCCAGCAAACAAGGAGTAGGTACACGCCACTAAAGAGGTAGGTCCCAGCTCCCAGCAATAAAGAAGGTAGTCCCAGCTCCCCGCAATAAAGTAGGTAGGTCCAGCCCCCAGCAAAAAGGGTAGGTCCAGCAAAAATAAAGTAGGTAGGTCCCAGCAAACAAGTAGGTAGGTCCTAGCCCCCAGCAAACAAGTAGGAGTTTTTCCAGCCCCCAGCAAACAAGTAGGTAGGGCCAGCTCCCAGCAATAAAGTATGTAGGTCCCAGCTCCCAGCAATAAAGTAGGTAGGTCCCAGCTCCCAGCAATAAAGTAAGTAGGTCCCAGCCCCCAGCAAAAAAGTAGGTAGGTCCCAGCAAACAAGTAGGTAGGTCCCAGCCCCCAGCAAACAAGGAGGTAGGTCCCAGCAATAAAGTAGGTAGGTCCCAGCTCCCAGCAATAAAGAAGGTAGGTCCCAGCTCCCAGCAATAAAGTATTGTGCTAACGATTAAAGTGCGTCTTGCTGGACATAGCAAATTGGCATAATAATACAGTGTAAAATAACAGTGAATAAATAGAACATAAGCGCTGGCAGAGCATAGCTAAAAACAACATAAAATCAAATGATACAATTGTAACAGACTAAAATATAGTGACTGATACATATATGCTACAATTTAGCATCTTGGCAAATTAAGATGAAACAAATGGACCTCGGGGTGGGGAGCATTAATCCTTAGCTGAATTATAAGGTAAATAAATAGCTAAGTTTGTAAATTTATAAATTTATAGATAATTCATACAAAGTGCAAGCTCATGCTTAGTCTGAGGGCAGGGGAATAAAACTTCAATTAGCTTCAGAGTATATACAGAATGCTCAATTATTGTGAATTAAGGGCATGGTATCTAATAGTCAAAGATGATGATCTAATACTGTCCAACTTTAGAGGAAGCATGACAATGACAGTTGTTCATTCAGGCCTATCGGTGACAGCGTATTAGGAATCTAATCCAGCGGGCTTCCATAATAGTAGGGCTCGCGTTCCGGTCGTCACCGACTTTACTTATTTGGTGATCAATGGCCATCCACTAAAGGTGGCCAATGTGTCCCATTTGTGCGAAGTGCTTAGCAACAGATTGTTCGCCATATTTTGTATTGTTAGGTCCATGGTCTTATTAATATTGGTCGTGCCCAACGCACTCCTGATTGCTTGTTGGTGGTTAGCCATCGGTTCGCGGATGTCGTGGTTGTCTTCCCTATGTAGTACTTGCCACAAGGGCAAGTGATGAAGTAAATGGCATACTGCTCGAGACAATTAAGTCCATGTTTAATTTTAATTCTTTGTCCATTGTGAGGATGGGGGAAGTCCTGGCCCGTTATTACATAACGGCAAGCCAGGAGCCACTACATTTAAAGCAGCCCTTTTCATTAATGGCAACCATGTTGTTAAGTCCTGGTTATAATTCACTTGAAATCTGTTCTTACCAAGAGGTTTTTTAAGTTTTTCTCTTCTAAATGCCAATAGTGGTTACTGTTTTGAAAGGTAACTGCATTCATTTTGACATTCTCCCATCTGGTTTATGCTGTTACGAGAATTTTCTCTGAGGGGTATATTGACTACCCCCAGGAGAAGGTAGTTTACAACTTAGCAAGCTGTTTTGACCCCGTTTGAGCACTCGTAAGGGTCTATCTTTCATCCGGTTCCGAACATGACCACCTCATGGATGAGGTAGATATTACAGGTTCCAACGAAACCTCAAATTAAAAAGAGCTGTATAAGAATAACAACCAACCTGCCCACCCTTTTGCCCCAGAGTTACTATGACCCCCTCAATACACCTCCAGCAATAAAGGTCTTTGGGGAAATGGTTAAGGAAGATCTTAGGAAGATCTCACAAAATTCCGAACATGAAATATCTAGATGGTTAATCTTTCCAAGAATGAGGTTCATGCTATACAAACCCTTAAAGATGACGAAATCTAGTCATACGCCCTGCAGAGGCTATAGTTTTATTGGATTTAGCCTACTACAAGGAGGAACTCCTCAGCCAATTAAATGATCTCACCACATACAAACGATTATCTGGTGACCCTACTGGAAGCTTACAAAAAGCACTACACCTGAGACTACAAGCGGCAGTTTCAAGCGGGTGGATCACTGAGGGCACATGTGGGTTTTTATACTGTGAAACCCCAAAGGTGCCCATCATCTATACAGTTCCAAAGATCCACAAATCCGTTACGGCACCACCCGGAGGCCCCATTATTGCCAGATGTGGTTCCTTACAAACCAGTCTCCACTTACATAGACCTTATTTGCAACCTGTGGTCAAGGGCATGAAGTCCATCTATGAGATAGGCCCAATTACTGGATATTTTGAGACAATACGATGGTTCAGTGGACAACACAGTGTTAATGTCTGTGAAGTTAAGAACCTATAACAGTGATACCACATTTGAATGGAGTTCGGCATGTAGGGATGCACAATCAGCTCAGGACATACTGAACCACATAGAGTTCCTCATGGACCTTCTACTATTCACTTTGGAAATAATTTCTTTAGGTTTGAATCCACATACTACCAACAAATAGCGGGACCGCCATGGGGTCTAATGCTGACCCGTCCTTTGCGAATTGTTTATGCAAAAGTATGAGGAACAACATATTTTGCCTCTAGACAAGATCCTCATCTATAGACGTATATAGATGATTTATTTATTTGTGGAAGGGGACAGAGACGGAGTGTGCAGGATTTATGGAAAAATTTAACTCTATAAAAAGTCCAATCCGCTTTTACCTATAAAACCAGCTTGAGTCCATTGAATAGGATCTAAAAATATATAAGGAAGAGGACAAATTACATACGACTTGTATAAGAAAATTAACAGCAGGAATACTTTAATGCATGCTACTAGTTGCCTCCCACAGCCCAAAAAAAGGGCATCAATTACTCACAAATGATAAGAGTGTTGAAAAATAACACCAATCATACCAATGCACAAAAAACAGCTTTTGAACATGAAGGATAGATTCCTATATAGAGGGTACGATAGAACATTGTGGAGGAACAAATGAAACGAGCCTCTGAGTATATTGGAAGTGGCCAACATCTGGCCATCAAAAAAAGAACACTAAAACAGAATGCATCCCGTTCATTAGTCAATATACCCCTCAGAGTAAAATTCTCACAAACAGCATAAATCCAGATGGAGATTGTCAAAAATTAGCAGTTACCTTTCAAAAACAGTAAACACACTATTGGCATCAGAAGAGGAAAAAACTTAAAAAACCTTTGGTAAGAACAGATTTCCAAGTGAATTATAACCAGGACTTAACAACATGGTTGCCATTAACGAAGAAGGGCTGCTTTAAATGTAGTGGCTGCCTGGTTGCCGTTATGTAATAACGGGCCAGGACTTCCCCCATCCTCAAAATGGACAAAGAATTAAAATTAAACATAGACTTAATTGTCTCCAGTCAGTATGCCATTTACTTCATCAATTGCCCTTGTGGCAAGTACTACATAGGGAAGACAACCACGATGATCCGCGACCGGATGGTAACACCGACAAGCAATAGGAGTGCGTTGGGCACAACCAATACTAATAAGACCATGGACCTTAACAATACAAAATAGGCGAACAATCTGTTGCTAATCACTTAGCACAAATGGGACACACATTGGCCACCTTTAAGTGGATGGCCATTGTTCACCAAATAAGTAAGGCGGTGAGGACCGGAACCGAGCCGTACTACGTATGGAAGCCCACTGGATTAGATTCCTGAATACGCTTGCACCGATAGGCTGAAGAACAACTGTCATTGTCATGCTTCCTCTAAAGTTGGACAGTATTAGATCATCTTCGACTATTAGATACCATGCCCTTAATTCACAATAATTGAGCATTCTGTATATACTCTGAAGCTAATTGAAGTTAGTTTTATTCCCCTGGCCCTCAGACTAAGCATGAGCTTGACTTTTGTATGAATTATCTATAAATTATAATTTACAAACTTAGTTATTTAGTTACTTATAACTCAGCTAAGGATTAATGCTCCCCACCCGAGAGGTCATTTGTTTCATCTTAATTTGCCAAGATGCTAAATTGTAGCATATATGTATCAGTCACTATATTTTAGTCTGTTACAATTGTATCATTTGATTTTATGTCTGTTTTTAGCTATGCTCTGCCAGACTTATGTTCTATTTATTCACTGTTATTTTACACTGTATTATTATGCCAATTTGCTAGTCAGCACAACGCACTTTATCGTTGAGCACATATGGCTCCCAAGTTTGGAAGTCTATATTGATATTTTAACTGCTTAATGCTGTATATATTTATACTCACTATGGTTTTATGATGCTGCTTTTATCCCTGGCACTTTATCCTTTGTAGGCACTTTAATATACACCTTGGATGCACCCACACACTTCCGGAGCTATTCAGGGTGATGGCGCTAGACGGAGGTACTCTCCGTTAGCTTTCCCTTTCCTGTAATGAGGCAACCCCTGATCGATAGATTTTAGAGTTGAATTTGCTAGTTTTAAGCATAAGCTGGTTTTACTAGGGTTGTGGGTATATTTATTGCATGTTCTACTTATAGGAACCTGGGGATGGGATCGGAAGGGGTTAACTGGGGTGGGCGGGGGAAGTTGGTTTTTGATCACTGTGTTGTATTTGAACTCACCTGTACAGCGTGTGTAATCCTGATGACGGCCTGACCTAAGATGGCTGAAACGCGTTGATTATGTAACGCTCTGTGCTGAATAAATAGTTGCACTGTTTGAAAAGATCCCACGTGTGTGCTGGCATTCCTTTTCGCTTATAGAAACCCTTCGGCAGCACCGGGGCAGCTGAATTACAAGGGGGAGTGCAAAGGACTTTCTTTCTAATTAAATATATCCTAAAATATGTTCAGGCTGAGTACTTGTCTGTAATCATAAATTCTAAAAACCTTTCAATGATTTGATAATATATTGTTGCATTATGCACCATCGTCATTATAAAGGAATTTTGCACTGTATAGTGGTTCTATGGACTTGTGTCAGCCAGCATTGGGGCTCTTTAAATTGTTTAGGGGAGCACTTAACTCCCAACTGGAGTGCTTGTGAAGGATCTCATTCATCCAGGTCATGGTATATTTGTTGTATTCATTTAGATCAAATGGATCAAGAACTAAACTTTAAGTCTGGTTGATCTAACTGAATACAACAAATATCAAAACTAGAGTATTTGTAATCCACAGAAGATGGCAATAAAGGTGTTTTCCAGAAAGGGGATCTCCACAAAGGGTATGAACCGTGCAAAGTAGATTGGTTTTTTAAACTGCACCAGTCTGATATCCAGCTCATTGTCCCTGTTCACAGTTTTTCTCCGCTCCTGTATCAGATGCAGGATTAGGCCACTGTCTACTCAGTTCAGTATACATTTTAAAAGAGCTGGCGTGATTACCTGGCTCTTACTTGTTGCTCTGTAGAAATCTCTTGGTTGGTTCTCTGCACCCAATCAGATCACTGTCCCGTTTCCAGGGGTGTCCCTAGGGTTTTTGGCAGCTGAAAAACTTTGAATGCCACCTGTAGACAGAGTGGCAGCCATAGCGGCACCATGGGCGTGGTTTAATGTGTGGGTGGGCTTAGTCTATGGGTGTGGTTTAGCGTGTGGGTGTGGCAAATTTAAAAATTTTGTTTTTGGAAACGGTTATTTATAAGCTTCTCTATTTTTATAAAACACTAAAAACATGTGGTGCAACTGGTACATTACATTAGAAAGCCCTACCATACTCTGTAGAATAAAAGATGTTGGCCAAAAGATTTGTAAGCCTGCTACCACGTCAAGGTAGACTCTTTCAGCAGGGCCCTAACTAACCTACTATTCTAACCTAGCCTGACCAATAAACTCTAACTAAAGCTAAACCTGACCATATGAACTTTAACAATATCCAATACATCTTTAGTGGAAAAAATACATTTAAAAGACATCTGCAGCAAAAAACAAGTAGGTAGGTTCCTCAGCCCCCAGCAAAAAAGTAGGTAGGTCTCAGCCCCCAGCAAAAAAATAGGTAGGTCCAGCCCCCAGCAAAAAAAGTAGGTAGGTCCCAGCCCCCAGCAAAAAAGTAGTAGGGTAGGTCCCAGCAATAAAGTAAGTAGGTAGGTCCAGCAAAAAGTAGGTAGGTCCTAGCTCCCAGCAAACAAGTAGGTAGGTCCAGCCCCCAGCAAACAGTAGGTAGGTCCCAGCCCCAGCAAACAAGTAGGTAGGTCCCAGCTCCAGAAATAAAGTAGGTAGGTCCCAGCTCCCAGCAATAAAGTAGGTAGGTCTCAGTTCCCAGCAATAAAGTAGGTAGCTCCCAGCAAATAAAGTAGGTAGGTCCCAGCTCCCAACACATCTTTAGTGGAAAAAATACATTTAAAAGACATCGCAGCCAAAAACAAGTAGGTGGTCTCAGCCCCCAGCAAAAACGTAGGTAGGTCTCAGCCCCCAGCAAAAAAGTAGGTAGATCCCAGCCCCAGCAAAAAAGGAGGTAGGTCCCAGCCCCCAGCAAAAAAGTAGGTAGGTCCCAGCAATAAAGTAAGTAGGTTCCAGCAATAAAGTAGGTAGGTCCCAGCAACAAGTAGGTAGGTCCTAGCTCCAGCAAACAAGTAGGTAGGTCCCAGCCCCCAGCAACAAGTAGGTAGGTCCCAGCCCCAGCAAACACAGAAGGTAGGTCCCAGCTCCCAGCAATAAAGTAGGTAGGTCCAGCCTCCCAGCAATAAGTAGGTAGGTCTCAGTTCCAGCAATAAAGTAGGTAGCTCCCAGCCATAAAGTAGGTGGTCCAGCTCCCAGCAATAAAGTAGGTAGGTCCCAGCTCCCAGCAATAAAGTAGGTGAGCCGAGCAATAAGTATGTAGGTCCCAGCTCCCAGCAATAAAGTAGGTAGGTCCCAGCTCCCAGCAAAAAAGTAAGTAGGTCCCAGCCCCAGCAAAAAAGTAGGTAGCTCCGAGCAATAAAGTATGTAGGTCCCAGCTCCCAGCAATAAAAGTGTAGGTCCCAGCTCCCAGCATAAAAGTAAGTAGGTCCCAGCCCCCAGCAAAAAAGTAGGTAGGTCCCAGCAAACAAGTAGTAGGTCTCAGCCCCAGCAAACAAGGGTAGGTCCAGCAATAAAGTAGGTAGGTCCCAGCTCCCAGCAATAAAGAAGGTAGGTCCCAGCTCCCAGCAATAAAGTAGGTAGGTCCCAGCCCCCAGCAAAAAAGTAGGTAGGTCCCAGCAATAAAGTAGGTAGGTCCCAGCAAACAAGTAGGTAGGTCCTAGCCCCCAGCAAACAAGTAGGTAGGTTCCAGCTCCCAGCAATAAAGTAGGTAGGTCCCAGCTCCCAGCAATAAAGTAGGTAGCTCCGAGCAATAAAGTATGTAGGTCCCAGCTCCAGCAATAAAGTAGGTAGGTCCAGCTCTCCCAGCAAAAAAGTAAGTAGGTCCCAGCCCCCAGCAAAAAAGGAGGTAGCTCCGAGCAATAAAGTGTAGGTCCCACCTCCCAGCAATAAAGTAGGTAGGTCCCAGCTCCCAGCAATAAAGTAAGTAGGTCCAGCCCCCAGCAAAAAGTAGGTAGGTCCCACAGCAAACAAGTAGGTAGGTGTCCAGCCCCCAGCAAACAAGGAGGTAGGTCCCAGCATAAAGTAGGTAGTCCCAGCTCCCAGCAATAAAGAAGGTAGAGTCCCAGCTCCCAGCAATAAAGTAGGTAGGTCCCAGCCCCCGCAAAAAGTAGGTAGGTCCCAGCAATAAAGTAGGTAGGTCCCAGCAAACAAGTAGGTAGGTCCTAGCCCCCAGCAAACAAGTAGGTAGGTTCCAGCCCCCAGCAAACAAGTAGGTAGGTCCCAGCTCCCAGCAATAAAGTAGGTAGGTCCCAGCTCCCAGCAATAAATTAGGTAGGTCTCAGCTCCCAGCAATAAAGTAGGTGGCTCCCAGCAATAAAGTAGGTGGCTCCCAGCAATAAAGTAGGTAGGTCTCAGCTCCCAGCAATAATGTAGGTAGCTCCCAGCAATAAAGAAGGTAGGTCCCAGCTCCCAGCAATAAAGTAGGTAGGTCCTAGCTCTCAGCAATAAATTAGGTAGGTCCCAGCTCCCAGCAATAAAGTAGGTAGGTCCCAGCTCCCAGCAATAAAGTAGGTAGGTCCCAGTCCCCAGCAAAAAAGTAGGTAGGTCCCAGCTCCCAGCAAACATATAGGTAGGTCCCAGCTCCCAGCAATAAAATATGTAGGCCCCAATACCCCCTCCCATGGAGCAGATGATGATCCCCCCATGCAAAGATACCTCTCTGAATCAAATTTACTCACAGTCAGTGTCCCCTCGCTACTTGTGCTGCCTGTCATGCAGGGATCCGATCCATCCACGAACCAACTGTCCAACTCTAATCCCTGACTTGCGCTCAGCTTTCTTCTGCTGTGCTCCACACAGACTTTACATCTGCATCTCTCTCCTACTCTGGTCCTGCTCCCACGCTACTCACGTACATGTGCATAGAGGGGGCGTTACGGAGGGGCTATGGACCAATCAGGGATGCGTACGTATGCTGAACATTGCCCTTATTGGTTAAAGTCCCCAGGCTGCTGCTCTGAGTCAAAAAAAAATTGTGCATTTATCGCCAATACTGTTTAAAACTACAACAAAAAAAATACATCTGCCGCCTTTCTAATTTGTCCAGGTGCGCGCCATGAGCAATATTTTCATGACAGGAGCGGCACTGCCTGTTTCTCCTTTTCTCTGGGCTGTGTCCACTCCAGACTTCCCTTTCCTCCCTCCCCCGTCCCCTCCATAATGAGTCCCTCCTGCAACAGTGCTTGCTGCTTAACAGTTCTGGCTGAAAACTGGCACAGAGAAAAAGGGGGCCACATATGGTTGCAGTTTGTTATATGATAATTTGTGGTTAACTTACATATCCATGGCACTTCCATGACCCCACTTTATATGCCTTTCCCACTTATCTTGCTTCCGCCCTCACCCTTATACCTATACCCAACCGTATATCACACCTATGCCCCCCGCCTGGAATTTATCCTACAGATTCATACACAGGGTTGACTCAGCACAAATGGCGATGATCAAATGTTTAGCCGTTCCATCGTGTGTTGTTCATCGGTCTGACTGGCAGATCAATGAACATTGGCCAACAGAACAGCTACACACGAGATAGACACTGCTAAGTAGTAGAAAATAATTTTCTTAATCAATATATATATATATATATATATATATATAGGACCGTTAGTGGAGTGACAGGCTCATGACATTTTGCCCCCGGGTCTCTGTTCACTAACGGTGTGCCTATACTATGTGCCTATACTATGGATCTGGAGTAGTGTTGGGGTGTCCACAATCGTATTTATTTGTCCTGCTAGTTATACACTTAATAGACATTTCTACATTTGACTTTCAAAGATGCTATCATTCATTTTATTGCAAAATAATCGAGGCAGGCAGTTCTTCTGATGTTGCTAGAATATTGGAAGGAAGTGTATGGTTTATTGATATTTTAGCTTAAACGATGTTTACTATCATATACAAGATCTCAAACTGTAACTGTTATCTTAATGGCTGATGAATTGCATTTAAAATCCAAATTTAAAATACAGAAAATGCGAATATTTCCTCTGCTTGCAAGAAGACTGTGTGCAGACAATTGGATTCAAAGGTGATAAAAGAACATCTGCTATAAATATTTCCAATCATTTCCTTCTGAGACATACAGAAAGGAAAATCTCACTGGGAGATTTACTGATAAGCAATAATTAAATGTTTACTTGGGAGGAAATAAGAAAATGAAAACGAAGAACTCTTAATAGACAGACTGTTGTTTATTTCTACCCAGAGTATTGAGAGTTCTGTAAGATTTCTTCCTTAATATCTACATCTATTCTCTAGGTCTTTTTTCTATTAATACTAATAAACTATACATAGAGCAGATCCCATGATATTTTAGTCTACATGGCATTGGTTGTGCATGTCACAAAACTTCTGTCACACAAAGTATAAATAATCTCTTTCCCCAGTCACTTGTAATTTTAACCCTTTAAACTATTAATTACAGAGTACACCTCGTAATAATATGATTTAGGTTCATTGAAATCACACCCTTTGGGGTTTTATGTGTTTAGCAATTTAGAATAATAATTTGTTAAATAAAGGCTTTCGTTAATTCAGAATTGTTTTCATGTATTTTAATCAAATCTGCATGAGCAGGGGAGGACTGGCCCAGTAGGCTGAGGGGCAAATGCCCCCCAGGCTGGCCTCTAATTAAAGATTTGGGCTGCCACAGATGCTATTACTTGGTTACATTCCTGAAAGGCACAGCAAACTCCTCTAGCTCTGACCTGGTACTCCAGTTCATTAGCCAGTGTTGTGAGTCATTGAGATCATTAGAAAGTGTTGTCAGTCCTTCAGATCATTAGCCATTGTAAGTCAACCATCCAGTTTAGCCAATGTTATCAGCCCTCCAGTTCATTGGCCAGTATTGTCAGACCTCCAGTTCATTAGCCAGTGTTGTCAGCCCTTCAGATCATTAGCCAGTGTAAGTTAGCCCTCTAGCTCATTAGAAGTGTTATCAGCCCTCCAGCTCATTAGCCAGTTCTAGTCAGCCCCCCCAGTTTACTATTCAGTGTTTGCCAGCCTTCCAGTTCATTAGCTGGTGTTAGTCAGCACTTCAGTTCATTAGCCAGTGTTAGTCAGCTCTCCAGTTCATTAGGGACAAGGAAAACTTTGGGTAATTATAAGTTGACCTAGAAAATCTACCCAGGGGTGAGAACTTAGCAATTCAAGTCATAACCCTGGGTACTTGTAAGGGGGAGGGGGAATTTCTAGTAATCTCTCTAGTATGCTATCTAGTACTCTCTCTAGTGCACTCTCTAGCCCACTCTCTAGTATACTATCTTGTACTTTCTTTAGTCCACTCTCTAGTACAAACTAGATTACTATCTAGTACTCTCTCTAGTATACTATCTAGTACTCTCTAAAACACTATCTAGTACTCTCTCTAGTATACTATATAGCACTTTCTCTAGTATTCTCTCGTTACCATATGTAGAGAGAGTGCTTATGATCAGTGAGATTATCTCTATACAATGAGAGTAACAGATTTACATTATATTAGTATTTCTGTCGCTCTCCTCCAAGACGTTTTGGAATTGTTGCACTCTCCTCACTCTTAATTAAAAAATGCATTTCAGGGAGATTGAATACAACTTCAGGGAGACTCCCTGGTGATGGGTTGATGCAGGCCAAAAGGTCCCATTCCCTCCTGTGCATGAGAAATACTAACAGCAGCCTGTGGTTGCCACTTTGTGAAAAAGGATGCAGACCTATATTCCAGCATTACACTAAGAGGGAGATTCAATATTATTAAAACAGAGTTAAACCCATGCTACCCGATGCAGTATCAGGGATCTGGGTTAGCGTGGGTTTAAGTCCACTTTTCCGGGGGCTGCACCATTTGCCATTAATTGCACAGGCTACTATGTAATGTGAAAACAAATGGCTTTGATTTGGTAGCATAAGGATGACGCAGCGTATTGTTTGGTTTCCCATGATGCAATAAATCACGTATAGCTGCGTTACAGGGAAATTATTTAATCTTACCATGAGCCAGAGGCTGCCATTAGGTGCCTTGTTAGCATCCTTCTTGTTTATCAGCTCCTGTCCTTATCAACTAGTCTTATGACCTACTAAGTAACTACTTCTCCACTGAAATTATGTGTATAGAATATTATATATAAGGGATACACTACCTACAGTGTAATAAAAGGATATTACGCCATTGAGGAGTTCCAGGACCATATCAAAGCACGAGGCTGGCACAAGGAATGTTGCAATTTACTGATATTGATATATAAAGTAGAGTTGATCCAGGGATATTTCCGATTGTCGGGAAGGAATTATTTTCCCCTTCATAAATCTGGTGGTTGGTTTTTTTTTTTGCCTGCCTCTGGATCAACAGTTAGGCAGGAAATGAGGGTATTGTTAGATGGGCTGGACTGGATGGACGTATGTCTTTCGTCAACTTCAAATACTTTACTATACTAAGGGGAAGTAAATCCATATATTACACTGTAGGTAAAGTATTATTTCTTATAATACATAGGATTTTTTGTATTTTTTTTTTTTCTGTTTTAGTGGTTTTTTTAGGGTTTCCCAAAACCTTTACTTAGACTGTCAGTTTAACTTACAGATACAGACAATTTATTGGGAAGTTAAACTGTTAGGGTGAGTAAGGGGTTAACCTCTTCAACCACCCCTCCTTCCCCCCCTTAACACTCCCCCCAATCCTTACCCTTAACTACTATTTGTAAAAAAAAAAAACTGGAAAATTAATCTGTCAGGGTGAGAGGAAATGGAAACATTTTTTTCCGGGTTCACAGAGACAGAGGTTAACCAGCTGTGGTCATTAAAATGACATTCGGTAAGAGCAGACAGATAATAATACTGCAGGCAGAGAGAGGGGACAGTCAGTGTGTGCATAGGGAATAGGAAGGTGCAGTGGAGAAATCAGTCACTCAGTGATGTCACTGAGTGACTGTAATGATTCTTGCCACTGCACCTCCCCATTCTAAATCCCTAGCCTTATGTATTATTATTGTATGTTCTCATGCAGTGGTAATCTCATAGTTTAAGCTATCCGCAGAAGGGAAAATTCTTTCATCAACAACATCCGACTAATCCATACACAAACAGTTTCTCACCGGAAGTTCACTGAGCAATAAGGTGTCAGACATCTCAAAAAAAATCTTCCTGTCAGTACCTAGTTTTAGTCATGATTATTTACTGTACCTTATCAAACATACTGTGGGGGAAAGGAGACACATGGAAATAATAAAAAAAAAAAAAACACAAAACCAATGTCTCTTCTCCTTCCCGGAGCTTGTGTTTCTGCTTGAAACCAGTTAAAATATTTGACTAAACAGGGCGGTTATAAGTGGCCAACCTGCGGCCTGTTTGAGAAAAAGCGTTGTCTGCAAGATCTTCAGGTATTTAAAATAAAAAAAATCGTGAAAGTGTAATAGTAACTTTTTAATGTTGAAATTGAAGTAATTATAAGTATTAAAAACTCTCTGCAAAAGTCATCCCTAACTTCTGGGGCCTACAAATCTAGCTTGAGGAAGTGCCACTCGATTTAATTATATATTTGTGTTCACCACAGGAACACAGATTTCATAGAAATGAAAGGCAAGGCCCATAAAACAAAAATGGAAAATTCACTGTTAAAATGTAACAAAAAAGCATTGGAGAGCGGCACGGCTATTCCTTAAGGTACTAAAGGAGACTCCAGTGACTTCACTGCTGAAGCCAAGAACACAGATCAAAATAATTATCCCTAGGAGAGCATTTGTTTTACAAAGATTTGATGGGCGTGAAACAGGAGAGCAAGTGGCATAAAAACTGAAATAGAAAATAAACTTTTCAGAGTGAGAAAAAACATTTGGGAATGCTAATGAAGATATTTATGTGTGGTTATGCTAAGGCAAAGTTGACCCAAAGCCCTAAGACACGTTGATAATTAACTGCTCTTGTATAAACTATATTTTTTGTGTAAATTAATGTTCCGGTTTGGTAATGGGTGGGAACAAAGGGGAGATTCATCAATTTGTGGTGCCTGAAATTAGCTGCTCACAAATCTTTAAAGCCATTTAACAACCAAATAAAGTATGTGGAGACTTGGCTATTGCTACATTTTTAGTGTGCAAATAAGACTTAAGGGAAATTAGACTTTTGGTTATATATTTATGAAAAAAGAAATCATGTTTACAGTTACCCTACTTAACATAACAAAGATAAGGGTATTACCCTATTTTGCAAGGACGAGAAAGGGTTTGTATACACAAAACATGTGAATTGCAATTAAAACTAGCAACAGTAATTTCCTTACTCTCTGCCTCCACCTATTCTTTGCCTATGTATTTGAGTGCCTGGACAGGAGCAGACAGAAATTAGAGGTTCTGGCCTTCCTGCCCTTAGGAATTTTGTTTGTAAAAAAGTTACAAGAGTATTTGGAGACATACCCTCTGTGCTCCTTACCTGCTGGGTAAGAACCCTCAATGGAGCGTGGAAGGTAAGTATTACATCTCCCCCTATTTCTCTTTGTTAACCTAGTTTGTTGCGACCCATAATCTACACCATGTTAAAATGTAATTTTTTATTAATACAGAAAATATGTTGGATAAAATGATGAAATAGTCTGACAGGGAAAAAAAGCATAAACTGAATTTCTTTATAAATATGCCCTCTTCATTTTCAGTTTTTTTTTATGCAATAAGAACTACAAATGTGTGACTGTACTATTTTAGGTCTTGCTTTTTTTTCACTCCCACACTGACTCCTTGCCCGATTGCAAACTCCCTCCTCATTCAACCCCTTCCACATGGCTTTGGATGTCTTTGTTAGCAATTTTCGAGACTCTAAATAGAAAGAAATCAAACACTACCAGTGATCTCGAGTTCTGGAGATCACCTTGAGCACTCTTCAGAGCTCAAGATTTGCGATCTCTCTTTGGTTTTGGTGCGCACCTCTCAACATCTCATCTTTGTAGGCATGTTCTGACTTCTATATTCTCCTCAGTCCCAGTCACCTTTGCCTGTTATAGCACTTAGATCACTAATCTGCTTGTGGTGTATCTCGTTTGATCCACTGTTACTGACATTTGTACGTCCTCTTGATCTTGATTCTCTGCTGCCTGTCTTGACTCATAGTAATTGAGGTTGACTAAAGAAATATATAAATCTAGTCTTTCCTTACTATACTAGTTTTTAACCCTACCTAGCAGTTGATCAAGAGGGCTAGGCCACTCGTTTTTTGCGCATTTGGGCTCGAGTTTGCACGCAATTGCACATGCAATAATTTTTCTATTAAAATCGCAGCAAAGCACCAAAATCTGTTTTTAGGTACGTTGCAAATCCGTTTGCTATATGGTATCACGTGCAATCTGCATTTTTATGAGCAATCGCATGCGATTCCATCTCAAAGAACAAAATTGCAAGCGTAATTGCATCTAATTTGCATTCTAATCACACTGAAATTGAAC